>PVJX010002876.1:7343-119288 GCA_004027295.1 Dolichotis patagonum | reverse complement strand
TCTCTTTCAAATAAAAAAAAAAAAATAATAACTCTCAAACAGGAAAAATTGCACCCACAAATTCACAAGCAAAATAATACCTGACACAGCTAGGAGTTCTTTTGTCTACAGGTAACATGGAACCCCTCTGACATGGGTTTAAAGCATGGGCTCATTTCCCATAAGCAGCTGTGTATTTGGCTCGGCGACTCATGCTAAGGTCCTAGATTAGTATACTATATAGGATGCTTTTGCTGGGTATCCAAGAGACATTTATAAAGTCATCATCATGTTTAAATTTTCAGAGGCACGCTGTCTGCTGTGGAGGAAGAAAAGTAGTTTTGAGAAATCAGAAGAGTTATGACTAAATGGAGAGGTGTCCCCTGTCCATGGCTAGGCACCCACACGAATTTCAGGAAGTCACATCCTTCTAACTTGGTATACAGATTTAATACAATGTCAGTCACCCTTTTACTAGTTACTTTGTGGTTATTACTAAAGGGAAATTAAGGTTTTCAGGCTAGCAAAAGAATCAAAACCACAAATATGATACTGAAAAAAAATTCTAAAAAAAAAAAAAAACCTAGAAATCACACTCTTGGCTAGTAACCCAAAAGAAGAGAATGTGGAGACCCCAAGAATCATCTGTTCTCCCACATTCAATGCAACACTGCTTACAATAACAAAGGGATGGAATCAACCCAAGTGTCTGTCAGTTGATGAGTGAGTAAAGAACACAAAAGAATGTTCAACTATAAAGAAGAAAGAAATTCCACCGTTTTGAAAACGTAAATAGGAGATTAACCAGGCACACAGACAAGTACTGTAGGGTGCCACTCATATGTAGAATTTTTGGCTGATAAAACATTAGGGAGTGCCTCACCAACATTTTTCATTTCATGAAATGATTTAGCCTGATTTAAACATAATACAATATGTACATGTATATTCTTATCACATAGTACCCCATAAATATGAACAAATTTTAATGTTTTTAGTGCCAGCTAAAAATGAATCAGTGTTTGTAGTACACTGAACTCACATGCATCTTGGGGAATTTGTGCATGTACATAACACACCTTACTGATTTTCTGTCCTCTCTCCTTCCCCTGTCCTCCCTCTAAACCTCCTTCACCTCCCATTTGCAACAAATAAATAAAATAAAATAAAATAAAATAAAATAAAATAAAATAAAATAAAATTGTCTTCAATGTAAATAAAAAATAAATCAATGATTTTTAAAAATCTAAAATATTCAATCTATTTAACTTACTTTGTTATTTAATTAATGATGTCAAAGTGGGTTGTTCTAATTATATGTTAATTCCAGGACTAAGAAGCAAAATACAACCAAATAAAATTTGAAAGGAAAATGTAAAGTGAGATGATTTTAAAATCTGCTTAGAGCATACTAGTAAGGGCAAAGTAGTAGAGATTCATTTTAATGCATAAAAGAATCAGACTTTGTCAAAGAGCAAGTACTAAGCATTATTTCCAAATTATTAGACAATCTGATTTTGCATATCACCTACAGGGTAGGGGAATTGACTCAAGATATGAAAGCACTACAAATCCCTCAGCATGAGATACTTCAATTGTGTATCTGAAAATATTTTGATTTCTTTGTGAAAGTGTTACTGCATATCATTGCCTCTCCACACTTACAACACTCTTTGAAAACGGAACTGGTAATTTAGATAGCATATCACAACAAACAGGACAAAGCAGGAGAATATTAAATGGATATGTAAATTTGTTCATGAATATGAATAGGATCTGAAGTTACAGATACTGTCATAATATCACAGAATTTAAAATAGGATTTTATTACGAAGACTCAAGTTTTGTATAATAAAGTAAAAATGGCTAACTATCCTGGTTTTTAGGTTCCTAGAATTTAGTTTCAAGAAGCACGGCTCTCTCTAAATTTTTTAAAAATAAGAACACAAAGGGTGCACTATGCGCTGATAGAGCTATTAAAATGGAAGAGTGGCAGGATGAGGGTGGAGAACAATTAAGTACATAATTGTTACACTCCTTGTGTAGAGCTGGTCCATGTACATAACACAGTTTAATTCCTTTTTACCTTCCCTTTACCTTCTTTCTGTCCTCTCTCCTTCCACATAAAATTAAATATACTTGGTTTCACTTATATTTTATTTTGTTGATTTTTGTTTCATTCTACTCCAGGAAACTTTGTAACTCACTAGAAAGAGAACAACCCACCTTGTAATCCTTAAAGTAGCTCCTTTCTGCAGGGGAAATGCAGGTACCCTGTAGGCATCAGGAGAGTTCCCTTAAGGAAAAGTGAGTAGACATGCCACAATCTAAAAACTGAACTCAAATGACAGAGCTGTGTGAAGAACATTCAACAGTCAGAGGTGGTAGAGTTTCCAGTAGGTGCTGGCAGAGAACCAGCCCCTGTTTGCTTTTGGGAGCAGGTATGTGGAGGGTGGGAGGATTATACATGAGTTAGGAGGTTTTTGTTTTTGTTTTTGTTTTTTTGTGCATTAGGTATTATGAAAATGTTTGTTGACACCAATCTGTAACTTCCTGAGACCTCCACAAAAATCAAATTTGCAATCAGTGAGGGAGCAATGGGTCATATCATGCGTAAATCACTTGAGAAACTTCCATCTGTAATTATATATAATTCAAAATAAATATATGCAAATGATCAAAGAAATGTCACCCATTTGTCTCAGCATTAACCTCATGTGCTTTGATTAGATAAACTCCCTTTGGTTCTGTCATCTCACAATTTTTCATTTCATTCTATGACAGCTGGTACGACCCTCTGTTGGAGTTAGGAACCTATTGGCTGAAAATCCTAGCTCTCATTCCTGCATTGAGACAGATACTATTACTCCTGCCCAGAGAGGTTATCCTTACATATCCCAGACACAAATGTTAAATGAAATAAATCAGATGTACAAGCTCAAACATTGCTTGTTTTCTCCTATAGGAGAAACCCAAAATAAAAATAGAGAAAAATAAAAGATAGATAACAGGGAGAAAGGAGATAGTTATTTCTCAAAGAAAAGAAATCAAGAGGTTGGGGGAAGGGAGAACAGAAGGAGGGAAAGGGTATGAAAAAAAATTGGGGTGTGTTATGTACCTGTACCAACCCCACACCAGGAAGGTGAACATTATGTAGTGTGACGATATACAAAAACAAACAACAACTACAACAACAAATGCCAGCAGACCAAGACATGGATGGACAAAGACAGAGAGACAGAGAGAGAGAGAGACAGAGAGAGAGAGACAGAGAGACAGAGAGAGAGACAGAGAGAGAGACAGAGAGAGAGAGAATGATCCAGCTCTCTCCTCCATGCTCCTTTACTCCACCATTTCCGCTTGGTCCTCCAATACAACCCTCAAAATTCTAGTAGGGCAATACATTTCTTAAAATAAATGGACTGTGTCTTTTTCCCTACTCAAAAATAAAAAAATAAGTAAAATAAAATAAATAATTTTCCCATGGCCCTACAGGGACAAAATCTTAGTGCTTAGACTTTAGGCTTTTCATGTTGTGGCCTTTTGCTCCACTGTTCCTAGCTGCGCACCAGACTATTAGACATTCCACTCCACTTAGCTGAACTTCTTGATTTAAGATAGATAGACAGATGATAGATAGATGATAGACAGACAGACAGACAGATAGATAGATAAGAGTGAGAGAGAGGGAGAGAGAGAGGAAATAGCTACCTAGATGAATCTAGTTAGTTAACACATGCACGGCTCCCGATAGTTATCATGTTTTAGTTAAACAAGGTCTTCAGTTTTTGGTTCTTTCTCCTGCATAGCCTGTACCTCTAGTAGGCTTGCCCATGTATCCCTTTTCACCAAGAAATTCTGGACTCTGTGGCTGAGACTTGGTGCAATTGTGATTTTTCAATCGAAAGCTTTTTACTTCTGCTTGCTTTGTGCTGTAAATGTCCTTTATATTTAAATCTACTGTAGCACCTTTGAAATGGTTCTGCTATTATTGGTGTGTGTGCCTAAACATGCAGGGTTTCAGATTCTCTCAGAGAAATGGAACTAAAATAGAACTGCACTCCTTCAGTTCATGGAATCTTGATGTAGCTGTTTAATGAGAAGACATTATAAAATCAGCATGAAAAAATTACATAATATCCAGCTTTTTAGAGTAGCAAGTTCCATATGAAATGGCAACCTAATGTAATTCCTGCTTCTCAACACTCCTGGTTTCTGAATGGGAGATGGTCAGAGGCATGAAAATGGCCAGGTTATATCAAAATGATAAAATAAGGCCAAGGTTATATCAAAATGATAAAACGATAAAATAAAACTTACTATTTTGTTTTAAAAAGTAAAACAAAGGAATCAAGAATATTTTTAGAAAAAAATTCAAGGATATTAGATACTCTCATAACTATCTTTGCATAACTACAAAGATAACCAGCATATGACTGCCCATAAATATAAATAGATATATTTTCCTTCTCTAGGTCATTCCTGATTTGCTTTCTGATAAGCTTAATATCTTGTACACAAATGTTACATGGATGAACTGAAACCTCAGAGTCAATGAGAATGGTATAAATAGGACTGAATCATCCAAAAGATCCAATTAAAATGACTAAACAACTTCTTAACAGTTTCTTAAACTTCTTTTACTCATTTCCATACTCCTAAAATTTATATACAATATATCTTAATCCTCCTCATAAAATTTTAATACTGTGGATATACTGCACATTTATTTATGAATTTATGTATATCTGTGTTTTATGCATAGAAGAATGAGATATTTTTACCTTTCCCTAGGGAGACATATTGCCTGTATTGCAAATGTGTATCTTGGAAAAGAAGTCACAGAGAATATTCAATTTATGGCTTTACCTAACCACAAATACTATGTAAACTTTTCCTTCATCTGCTTTAGTTTAAAGCAAACCAAAATTTAGTGAACTATAACTAAAACAGCACTGCTACAAGGTAGCCAGCAAAGCCCAGGGTCCTCTCATGTGTCCACTTAGCTCTAGAGAGTTTTCCAGGAGAATTATCCTGTGACACTATCCTATGAAATGTGAAACTTCTAAGTGGAGTTTGGACCGATCTGGTAATCTGGCTTTCTGGTAAACCTCAAAAGAGGGTCTGCTCCAGTGTTTGTTTCTCAGTATGTTTTCTACAGGAACATTCCAATATTAATGATTCTCCTTCAAACTCTACCTACATATTTATCTCTAGTAAAGAGGCTGTGGCAATAGTGGATGAACAACCATACCTAAGGAACAAAAAGAAGATATCTATGTCAGAGTTTTTGATTATTTATACAAATCTAAGAGGACTGACTCTTATTTAGTGTGTAGTTTCCAGTAGTTTTCCCAGAACTTCATGGCATTCAAAATAGAAAAACAAACAGATGTTAAAATAAGGTTATACAAAATAAAGAACTTGTAATTCATGCAATAACAAATATACAATGAACAACACTTTGGGGATTGAAAGTCTACCATACTACACAGGAAATGATCCTGAAAATGTTTAAAATAATAACTGTAAAGTTCAGGGCATATTCACAAATTTTTTTCTACTTAAGGGATGTCATTTCAATGCATATCTTTAACACTTCACTGCCAGGCTTCCAGTTTATTTTACTTTATGTTTTGCAGGCTATAAAGGAAGTATTATAGGAATATGCTAGTTGCCTTATTTAATTTTCCCTTACTAGGACAAGATATCAAACACACACAACTTGAAAGAGGAGAGGTTTGCTTCAGCTCACAGTTTCAGTATGAGGCTCCAAGCAGAAATAGGGTGACAGAGGGGCTTGATAGAAAAAAGTGTTCCTAACCCATGGCAACCAGGAATTAGAGAAAGGAGGAGCCAGAGAGGGAATGATACCCTCCCAGGTCAGGCACAGGCAATCTGCCTTTAACCAGGACAGACCTCCTCACAGCAAGTCAGCTATAAAATCCTAAGGGGAATAATCCACCAATGAGCATAGCACCCCTGTGATCCAATCACCTTTCACACACAAGAAACTTTGGGGAGATATTTTAGATCAAAACTATAATACTATTGATGATTATCTTACTGAATCATACAATTATCACAAACTTCTGAAACACAATTTTAGTTCCAGATCATACTGTATAATTATACAATTGTGGGCAAATATAACACCTAGAGAAATTTATGTTTCCCATGCATGAAACAGGAGGGCATCTTGCTTGTTGACAGTAACCGTTCCATGTCTTTTTGTTCTCACAGCTCTTCACCTATCTCCTATCTTTCTGGGTCACTTAGGAAAATTTCATGATTTTGTGGCTATAGTAATTGGCTATCAGAAAAATGACCAATTTACTGAGATATTAATGGTAGTAACATCTAGCTGCTAGCAAAAGTGAAAGGGCAAAAACTAAAATAGAAACATGAGAGAGTACTCTCCCTTACACAATTCACATCTGAGATTAACCAAAAGATATTTGTTCATGTATCTTATGTGAAAAAACATGTAATTTGTTATCCAAAAATGATTTCAGGTAAATTATACAAAGAAAACTATTTGAAACTAATTTTCAAAAGGAGAGTAACCTTGTTATACATGAAAGATGTATGTGGCTGGCCTGGAAATCTCTTCCTCATAATATGTGGCCTTTTGGAATCTGTCTGAATGCACTTAGTCATAGGATGAGTCCTTGGTGAGCAGCATTTTTTATATTTCTGATTGATAGAATCTTCAATAGTGACATACTTTGGGGTCATTACTCAGTTGTGGGTTGACCATAAGATGTGTGATCAAAATCTTGCCAAAGTGGCAATCAGTGTAGTAATCACTTTAGTGAATACAGAGCCTAAAAGATACTTTTTAGGTTTGTAACCCCTGACTGAGGTCTAAAAAAGAATACTATTGTTATATCTTGAATTTGGAGACCTTAGTAAGACAAGCAAGAAAGAAAGACTCATTAACATGTGAAAAATATTGTCAAATAAAAGTTTGGCTAGGCACAAGTTGAGAATGGTTGAACTGGAGACCCCAGTGAAAATTTAATCCAAACTGTGTTTTTCTCTAACATATTTCAGTTACTGTATTAACATTTCAAGGTAACTTGGAAGGGAAGCAAGAACAATTTGTAAAAGGAAGGAATCAAAACTTGGAAGAGGAATGGGTGACACTTGCCACAGTTCCAGAAGCTAATATAAATGAGCGTGGATCAAATTAGAAAAAGCAATAGGGGTCAAATTAGAAAATGGAACAGTGAGCACTTACAGGTCTTTGCAGTAGTAATCCACTTCTATGGAGTTTGAAGAGTCTACTGTTAAGAAATGGAACCTTGGTACTCTAGAATCTAAGCCTTAGAGCTGGATAAATGTGGTGGATCAACTAAGAGTAAATGTGTAACACCCAGTTGAACTGAATCAGCATTGCTCTGGGTGTGGAAAGCCCACCTGAGAATGTTGCCAGGAACATAAAAGGAGAGCTGGAGGGGAAGATGTGCTGTTGATGGTCCTGGAGAAGTTTGTCACACTGGTTTTCTTGATATGGGCTCAGCTGTTCTCACTGCTGGAACTCAGGTCCTCACTGTTGCTGAGGATGACGGTGGCGTATTCTGGTCCTTACCTTGAACTTTGCTTCCTGGTTTCACTGCAGATCCCTCAGCCTGCTAGCACAGATCCTTCATCTCACTGGCACAGACTCTCCAGCTTCCACCACTGACTTTTGGGTCTCCTCAGCACAAATCCTTGATACAGACTTGCATGAGACATGGGTTCTAGGCCTCTAGCTGGACTCTTGCAGGACTTTGCCATGGGCACTAGGTCTTCACCTGGACTTGTACAGTTGCACATTATCATGGGACCCAGAACGTCAGTTGGATTCTTTGGGTCCCTTATACATCAACAGATCTCCTGTTCTCATCTGAATTTGATTTTTTGGGTGAATATTATAAAATAATTCTACAAATTATGTGTCCTACATTAAATCTACTCCCCCTAAAGTTCTGACTAAAGGTAAAGGTATCAGAGGTAAAGGTATCAAAGTCAATGCCTATTACAGATATTGTGTTCATCAAGTCTGTGGATCCTCATTCTAGAACATGATAATATTGGGGTTATGTAGTTATTTGAACGAAACTTTCCTAAGGTCTCAGATTGGCAAATGATAAAATAAAAATCATGGAATTATATCCTACAAAAGTGCACGCTTTTAAAGTCATTATGGATTAAAAACTAGTGGTCAACTTAACACCAGCAAAATTAAATCAGTATGGTGCCGAGCATACATGTTGCAGCTGAGGAAAGTCGCCAGCATAAATAGAGATGTGGAAAGCAAGAACTAGGCGTTGCGGTGTCTCTAAGTGTTGCTGTTTGAGCCATTGGTTCTCCTGGAGGAGCTTGTCATGACTAGCCTCCCCAGTGTGAGTTCAACCACTATCACTGGAGGAACTTGGGACCTTGTTGGGGAGAGTGGCTCTGGTTCACTTTGGGGGAGCTCTGGTCCTTACATTGAGCATCGCTTCTTGGTTCCAGAGGGGAAGATGTGTGTTGTTTAAACTCCAGGAGAAACTTGTCATGCTGGCTTTCTGGCATGTACTCAACTGTGCTTATCGTCAGAGGAGCTCGGAAACTCCATGTCACTGAGGATGACTGTGGTGCTTTTCAGGGCAGCCTTGGTCTTGTTTTGAGTGTGACTTCTTGGCATCAGTGCAGAACACTCAACCTACCAGCACAGCTCCTTCACCTCACTGGCATAGACTTTCTAGCTTCCACCACGGACCTTTGGGTCTTCCCAGCGCAGATCTGTTAAAGAGACTGGTGTGAGTCCATCTTGTGGGCTCTTGACCTCCAGTTGGACGCCTGGGAGGCATTGTTATTGCCTCTAGGTTTTCATCTGTACTCATGCAGGACATTGCTATGGGATACAGGTCCTTGGCTGAATATTCTGAGTCTTCAGTGCTGTGAACAGATTTCTTGCACTTTCTTGTGTTTAACTCTGGGTGGCCATCATAAATAATATTATAAATTCTGTGTCCTAATTCTAATTGTTCTCCTCACAACCCCTGACTACAACAAAAGTTAATTTAATATTTTTAATTCAAAGAGAAACAACTAATAACACACAGCTGTCCTACTAAGTGATATTTGCCAATTTTTATGAAAACAGTGGCCAAATAGACACAAGTATCTCCTAATCTAGGAGATGCCACATGAAATTTTAACTACTTTCATTTGGGGCTCCCTGATCTTAATTATATGAAAATGAAGCTACAAATAAAAGTCTGTGTCAGGCCTAACTGCCTTTACTCCTTCAAGGAAAATATCCTCATCCCAAAGTGAGTCCTCATAGATCTCAGGTTTCAGCAAATCAAGCAAACAATGGGGGAAAAAAAGTGAAAGTATTACAGGTTCAATACAATATATCACAATAGTCAATTTATAAAATATAGATTCCTGAAAATATCAAACATTATATATCATTACTTTCCCTTTCATTGGTCAATTTGATAACCCTATGTAGAAAACACATTTTAGAAAAATCAGATATTTTACATTTGAAACTGTATCATTAGCAAAAAAAAAAAACCATAAAAGTACAAAAAAGAGAAGAAATGTTCCTAGTATTACCTCCCAGAGACAACAAGTCTTAATTTGCTTGTGTTTTCTCTTTGCAATTTTTGCTTTGGATTTTTTATCTTTTTTAAATAATTATATCACATTGGATGCACATGCATTTATCATCTATTTATAGAAATTGTTCCAAAATGAAAAGGGTATGAAAAGTATCTTCAAGGCAAATGTTTGCTATAGTTAGTATGTTATCTACCTCAATTTTGAAAAAAGAAAGATTGACTTTTTCCATAATGATTAAAAAATGCAAAAAGAAATTCTTATTTTCCATCAGATGAGATGCCCAATTTGTTCTTATGTGGCTATGCTTTCATGAAGATTACAGGAGAAAAAGGAAATAAGAAAAAATATGGTCATGTAGTTCTTCCAACATAGTAATTTAGATGTATAACTTCTTTAGCTATTACTATTGAATAAGTGCTGTGTTAGACAGGTACTGGTTTCTTTTGTGAAAGCTTACACACATATCGATTCCAGCTTGAAAAGGATGTAAAGCGTGTGGCAGGCAACAGTAATATTTCCAGGATTTCAAAAGAGGAACATTTCAAAGAAAGCATTTGATCTCTCCAAATAACCTGAAAACAGAAATAACTTGATTTCTCATTTGAGTTCCAAAATAAAGAAAGTCATGATATCCCTTCCACTGAAACCTTCCCACATGATTCTTCCCTGTCAAATACCGTCAAATAGTTCTGTCATACCTGAGGATATCCTTCTGTTCCATTCACATATGTTATTTTGAAACACTTTGTTTAATATCTTTTTGACTCTACAACCCCTTTAATCTAGCACTTCAGTCACTGTATAAGAAACTCTGTAAGGAACTCTAGTTAGGATTTTCAACACTCTAGGTCTCCCTCTTTACCAAAGTTAATAATGCCCCACAACATTGCCAAAGCCAATTATCAGTTCTCTATATTATTTTTCACGTATGAGATCATTTTGTCCTTCTTGAATGTTTCTTCCTCAGGGTTCCAGGACTTGTCATTGGTCTGGTTTCTCAACAATGGTTTGGGCTATTTCCCACTCTTTTTAGCTGTGTGTTCTTCCTCTAAAAGACTCGGTATTTGTATTTCTTGTTGCTCCCTGAAGTGGTTTTGTTCTTCAGTGATCCCACCCAAACCAGTGGTTATAAGTAGCATCTGTGATGTTGACAAGTAGGTCATTATCCCCAAATCTAGCCTGTTATAAATCTCCAATTTCCATTGGATATTCAATACATTTTTAAAATTTAAAGTGGGAGAAGTAAATTTATTGATCTCTCCTCATATCCCAGTCTTTCAACCGAAACCTTTCAGTTAATGGTTGCACTATTAAGTTGACATATTCAGGCCCCAAACTACATAATCTATTTTTATTTCTTCTTTTCCATTAAATTTCATATTACATCATTGAGCTCAATAAACTCTATCTGAGATCTACATTGCTCCAATGACAAACTTTCACCCAATGTTGTGGAACAATTTCCATAAAGTTACTACTAATACAAAGAGCTTCCTCCCTGGCCCAATGGATTCCACTTCTGTTTCTTATGCCTCACTATCTAGTCCTTTCTCTTGTTCTTCCTCTGTTTGAATTTCCTTCAGCAGATCTTTAGCTTCACATATGAAACTCAACTCTGATGTTGCTGTCTGTGGCAGGTATTGGTCACCACCTCCTGCTTTGGGATTGTTCTTAGAGAGAGGGGAAATGTAGCCTTTTTTCCAAGGAAGCATCTTTATTCATGTATGCACTGATTCAGCAGTGCCTCAGCAAAGACTGAGTGTCAAACATGGTGGGGATGCACACTTTTATGCAAATTTTATGTCTTATCTTCCTTCAATGGACATACACTAACATTTTACAGTCTGGTTGGGTACCAGACTGTACATCCTACAGTTTGGTTGGGTATGATTTATAGCACAGAATTACATCAGAACTACACACTGGCACACAAAGTCTGAAAAGGCTATGTTGTAAAAATGTCCCACCCCAACTTCACCTGAGGAACCCTATCATATTCTTGCTTTAGTATCAAGCTATTGTACATTTTTCTTCCTTTCCAAGGCCTTGCTAGTTCTCACATGGATACATATACATAAATATGTACACATATGTGCACATATACACAATTACAGGTGTATATGGAGAAAGCACACAGACTTCACTCATTTCATGTTTTACTGAAATGAACCTTTCACTGCACCTACAACTTTTAGGTCACACGATGTATCTTCTCAACATGTCAGTGTAGTCCTAATCTCCGGTGCTAAATAAGAAACTACTCACCTGCAACATGCCATGTCACACAACCTTTATTGATCCTTGTAAAGCACTTTGTTATTTTATGTTTGTGGACGTTTCTTTCTTCCTCTCATATGTTAAGATAAATAGTAGACAGACACATAGATAATTTCAGCATGTTATTACAAAATTATATATTCATTTTGTATCAAGGTTTTGACATTAAAAATGGAATTATGTTATATACACATATATTTATTTATCCTGTTTTAAAAGGCATACTTTTAAGATCAATATTTGTATGTGACTTTTATCTGCTGTGCCTTTTATTACAAAATACTACAGGGTATACATATTCCAAAGTTAACCCCACGAATAATTCTGCAACAACCCACCAATACAATGAATGCGATGTGAACACCTTCTGGGTCATTGTGTTGTTTAGTAGAGACATCTATTTAACACATACTCATAAGCATAGCTGTGGTGTAGTATTATGTTTGCATTCTTACCTTAACTAAGTAAGGCTATTGCCTAAAATCACTGAAACAGCCAATTGTACCAGCAGAATGGGATGGGGAGACATACCTCCCAAATACCCCCACACATAGCTTCAAATTCTAATTTTTGAAGGTCTAACAAGTGTAAAGTAGCAGACATTGCCTAAGATGTGTCACTTAATAAAAAACATTGACCATATTCTCACATCTGCTGGCTCTGAGGAACTCTTCTCCAAGTTGTCTATCCTCATCCTGTTGTTGTTTGCTGTTGACATGAAGTTATTTTTAGATTCTAAATATTAATTTCATATCAGTATTATGCATTATAAGTATTTTTCTATTTTTTCATCTGTCAATTAATGCTGTCCAAAATATCTTTCATTAAACAGAAATTCTTAGTGTTTAGACAAAGAAGTATGTAAAATTTTTCCTAGGGCTTGCACATTTGGAATTGATTGAAGAAGTTCATCATTGCTTCTTAGATTAAAATCATACTTCTTTATTTAGTCTGTTTATTAGAATTATAATCTCACATTTCCTATTTGGATTCATTTTATCTTTGTGGATGATATTAACTACAGAAATATATACATATAAATGTATATATGTCTTCATTTAATATAAAAGATTCCTAATTCTTTCCTAATGAATCGACCCTTTCCCCTTGATTAGGGATATCACTATTTTTATTGTTTCTTTTTTTGACATATCATTCTTTTATTAGAACACAGTTAGGTTCCCTGTGAGAGTTTTTACTTGTACATAACACATCTCCAGTCCTTTTTGCATCTTTTGCCCCCTCCCCTCTCCATCCATCGTTTGTTCTCCTCTCATTTTGTATACAAAGAAAGAATCCATTCTCCAGTATTTATTTTTGTGTGCCCCAGGATCACACTTTTTATGGTTTCAATATTTCATCTTTGTCTTTAACCTTCTCTTGCAAAGTTACCCTACCTATTCAACTGTTTCTGCTATTTACATTTAAGTGATTCTTAAAACTTTCTACAAGCATAAATGGAATTTTCTTGAAAAAAATGTATAAATTGAGTATGTATATACATTGAATACATTGAATTGATTCAATATATACATTGAATCAATGTACAAAGTTTATAACAATTGATAATTTTATAATGTCAATGTCCTCCCTTCCATGGCTATGCCATTTCTTTCCATAATTCCAATTATCTCCTCTGTCCTTTATGACGTTTAGTAATATTCTTTGTGGCTTTCTTGTGTATCCTTAATTAGTTCTTGGTTAATATTTATTTCTGTTAGCTATTTCTGATTTTTAATTGAGTGCTCTAGTTAGTGTTAATCGATCAAGTCATCCCTTAGCTACAGGTGGCTGCTAGGTTAGCACAGTCTTCTACCATAGACTAACCTATAGGAAAATAGTACCTTATGGGTTGTGAACATCTCAAGGCATGTCAGGCCTGCTGTGCTCCATGTTCACCTACCTTGCTTCACTTTTCCTCCTAAGTCCTCTGGGACTCAGATGAAGGGGGCCCGTGGGGATGACAAACACATACCAGAAGCATTATGCCTGCAGAATGCTGAGTTCAAGGCTCTTCCTGTCTCCCAGAGGTGCTTTAGTAGCTATACATACTGCCCGCTTTGGGGATATGCATAGTTTATGACTTTACAATGATGCAGATTTCATCTGGAGAAAGTAAAGACTGGCTACAACTACAAATTTCTAGAATTTAATCTTATTACAAAATACTTAAATTGACTATAAATTCATACACTCAGAAGATATAGAGTATGTAGAACATGAGAGACCCAGAGAGAAATGCCACTAACTACCTAATTATTCCTCATACAACTGCACAGAAAAGATATTGATGTTACTTCATATGAAAAAGGGTGAACTTAATGAGCTTTCTAACCACAATTAGTCATTTGTTGATTCAGTTACCCTGGACCATTTTTTTTTGTAGTATAAGTGTTGCACAGGAAATATATAATGTCATTCTGAATTTTTGTCATACCTAGCTTCACTATTTAAAAAATTAAAATATTTTAAAAGACTTGGCAAAAACTGATATAGTAACATTTCTGATGCGTCCATCACATATATGATTGTGCCATCCCTGCACCATTGTGTCTGTATTTCATTTGTATGACAAATGTTTTTACCCCCTATTATCTGTGAGTCAACTGGATATCCAAAGAATTCATGAGTTTCCCAATTTTACAGAGCTCAAAAATACCATAGCATGGTTTAAAAATAAGCCTTTGACAACATCCACTCTATTATCATTTATATTTCATCTATTAAAAGTAGTCAAAAGAAATAGTACAATTTCTAAGGTTGCATGTCTTTTGATAACTTGCCCCTATTATCCATGGCTATTATCTGACAATATTCATTATTTGGGGACATTATATTTGGATCTTTAATGTAGCACAGGTAATTTTATTCAGATTGTATAGGTACAAAAGAATTTTATTCTATTACAATTATGAAAATTTTTATTGTAATTGTTCTGAATTTTTTTCCAGAAATAACATAATTCAATGTCTTCCAAATTGCTTCTTTTCTTTTCATGTATCTTTGTTATTTCTAACAATGAAAACTTTCCAAAATGCAAATTTTGTTCATATTAATTTATTTTTTTGAGTTCTTTAATTTTGACATTGAATTTTTACTTCACTTTTCTGAAATTTCCTCACTATTTTAGCTCATTGTTTTCATGGAAATGTCATCAGTTTTTTAACTATATCAGTGTATCTGCCCCCACACACACTTCTGGTTCAACTCAGAATGTAACTTAGCCTTCTAAACATTTCTTCTGGTTACAGTGGGAGGGCCTGTTTAAAATACAATGCTTCTTTCAGTCTTCAAAATGATAAGCTTTTCCTTTGTTCTAAAATATTTCCATTGAATCTGTAATAGTTATTTACTTCTTAAGGTTTAAATAATGATCAATCAAGAAGTTTTCAACTGGTGCCCTAAATCTCTTTTTCCAAGACATTTGCTATGATAAGATCACTGCTGCTAACACAGTTATTAATCCACCAGTTTTCAGTGGAACTTGGTTTTCCAGCACTGAGATGTACTGTAACGCCACCCTTTCCTGTACCTACCACTACACCCACCCATGATAGATAGAATTTATGAAAACTAAAGGGAAAAGAAGCATGCATTTGATTCCTAGGAGGTAATGATTCTAAGTGTTTTCTGAAACAAATATAAAATTACTCAGAATGCTGCTCCACAATGTTGTCATGGTAACTGCATAGTTATTGTTACCAATCAACTATCTTTGCCCACCTCTAGTGCCATGGGGCATTCCTCCTATATTCCTGCCTAAGAAGACTTGTGCACAGCATAACCCTAACTCAGTGGATAGCACCAATCTTTGCACTCAGGTTAAAGATTTTACTTTTATTAGCACAATCTTGTTATTTGATTAGAAGATTTGTTTAGTTCTGTTGAGAACCATTTCTTTCTTTTACCATTTTACCATTTATAGTAACAGCCTTCGGCATATAAAAATAAAGGTAACTATAGCTCTAACATATTTTGAAAGTATTTATAGCTTTCACTTAATGTATTTTCATAAAACTATGATCTAGAACAAAGGAAGGTTCTCAAGCTTTGGTGGGTTCTAGCATCAGAAATAATACAGAAATTATTTTTTTGACTGTTATCCATACTGACATAATCAAAGCCATCAAAAGTAATGGATTCTGTGAAGTATGGAATATATATATACATATATATATATATACATGTATGTATATATATATATGTATATATATACACACACACATATACTTAAAAGTGGTTTGATGTAAAGGAAAGTTAGAGCAAATGAGTTTCATATAGATTACTTCTGAATTAAATGAAAATGTTCAGGACTCCAATTAACTTCATCAAGATTATATTCTCTTCATACTACTCACCAAATTACTCTACTTCTGTCTCAATACACTCATCATTGCCAATTCTATACATCTCTTTCATTTTTCATTCATAAAAATCTGTTTATTTCCTCTCCCTGAATATATGAAAAATTAAAATAATATGAAACAAAAATGACAACTTCATTGGCATAACTCAGTATCAGTGCTCATTCAACTATTAATGGAAAAGAGTAAAAAATAATTCATAATAGTTCATAACAATTGTAACTAAATATTTTTCAAATTCAACTTCACTTCTATGTGCTTCTATAATTTGTTTTAAAAAATAAGAATAATAGTCAACCAGTGAAATTCTACTTTATGAAATCACATTATATTAATGGCACCCATGTGAGTTAGGTGGATTTTTAATTCCACCTTCAAGGTGAGGAATCCAAATGAAAGAGATAAATAATTTATCTAATGATCCATGATTACTGAGAAGTGGAGTGAGAGTAGAAATTTGACATCTGATTCTGTACGATGTACCTTCAGCCACAAGACTGTCTTTGCAGGATTTAGAGATCCTGTTGTTTAGAAATATGTTATGAATACACATTCATTTTCATGTTTGTCTTGTTTTATTATTATTCTTTTGCAATATTGCAGATGTAACCCAAGCCCTTTGCACTGAGCTCTATCTCTAGCCCATTTTATTTGTTCAATTTTGATTTGACATCTTGCTAAGTTGCTTGAGCTTGGCTTGGAAATTGTGATCATCCTGCCTCAGCTTCCCAAGTAGCTAGGACTAGATGTGTGAACCACTACACTTGGCCTGTTATTGTTACTAAATTAACTACAGAACAAAATTTGTGTTAATTGCCCAGAAGTACCATTTACTCCATAATTATAATTGCAATTATTGAGCTAAACCTGTGTGTATATTTTTATTTACTGTGAACTCTTTAAGTTATCTTATGAAAAGTTATTCAGTCCCTAAGCTCTCAACATGCTATGCTCCAAAGAGAGCTAGTGCACACATATTATCATGCCATGC
The DNA here is from genome assembly GCA_004027295.1 of Dolichotis patagonum. Taxonomy (NCBI): domain Eukaryota; kingdom Metazoa; phylum Chordata; class Mammalia; order Rodentia; family Caviidae; genus Dolichotis; species Dolichotis patagonum. The sequence continues at coordinate 102,074 of PVJX010002876.1, read as the reverse complement.
CCTCTTCTGCCTACATTCCTTTATACCTCTAATATCTCTGCAGTGATTTTGAGCATCATTTTTCTAGATTTCTTATTAAGTTCTTTAGTCTTTTTACCTTTCTACTCAACTTTTAAACACTCACAAATAAAATTATACATATTTATGATGTGTGGCATAATATTTTGAAATACATATATAGTGTGGAAAGACTAAATCAGACCAATTAACGTATACACTATCTTATATTTCATTTGTGATGGGAACACTGAAAATATACTGTCAGCAATTTTCAAGTAGATAGGACATTGTTATTATTTGCAGTCACAGGTGTTACAATAGATCTTTGGAATTTATCCTCTTCAATAATTCTTAAACTTAAAAATCTAAATTCTTATGATTAGGAAGTACATAAGAAACACCAAGTGTGATTTTCTATTTCTCCCAGTAGAATATTCCTTGTATCTAAACTGTATCTTTCCCTGCTACCTTATTTAACTATCTACCTTATACTATCAATTTTTTAACCAGTGCATTCACAGTATGATAGATTTAAAAGAGCTCTGTGAATTTCCTTAAAAATTCAGGTGAGAATTTATTCTCTCAGGTAGTCACTTTGTGATAGCAAGTACTGGAAGTTCACCAACTCACTGTGTTTGCTAGCAGGAACAGGATTCTTCCAAAGAAATATACTTACTAGAAAATAAATTGGCACAAATTCTAATATTGCTAACTATGCACACAAATGGTATTTTTGTCTTGTATGACAGAAAAGTATACATCTTCACTAGCTATAATAAAATTTAAAGCTATGTGTCTATTTTATTATTTAGAAAAAAATTGTTTTTGAGAAGCCTAGGATCCATAAATCAGAAGAATTACAGGTAAAAAGAATAAATATTTCTTTCAGTTTAAGAGATACTCCCATAAAATGCTTTTTCTAATTTCAGTAAAACATCTCCAGCACTAGTAAGACATAAACCAACTTTTCTGTTAAAGAACAATTGGAAACACTAAGAAAATTGTAATATTGATTTTCATTGATTGATTTTGTGGAGTAAAATGAGTGTGGAGCCTACGAGCTTATCAAGGAATAGAAGCATTAGAATAATAAACCAAAACTGCGAAGTTCAGAGTTGACAATATCTCAATGTACTGAAAGAAGTTTCAGACTCAGAGTTCCAATTTTTTTCATGTGTAGTGAGCTGCTTACCAGGGATGGAAATCATGCCCAAGGTCTTGCCCCTGTGAACTAGAAGTTCAAGTCCCCTGGATCTCAAAATCCTGTTGTACTGCAGCAGTTTGGAGCAAATGGTACAAAAACATTGAAATCCCAAAGACGAGTGGCTCTGGAGATGGGATAAAAAGTAAAAAATCTTTACTGTTTTTCAGAATTGGTTCTTTCTAGCTTCTTTCACCTCCTGCAGTAATTGCACAACATTGGAAAGCTGTTGTTTGGGGAAAGAGTGACTTAATCTGAAAAGTGAAGATTACAGTAGATGAGGAGACTGTTTTGCACTTTCTCTTTACCACCACAAGTCATGTTATTTTGTGCTAAAGGGTAAAAAGTGGGTGAAAGAGAACAAAACATTTTATAACTAAGCTTGGATATGGTAGGAATATCACACATGAATTGTGGAAATTATTCTTTGCTTAGTTTTAGAGAAATTATAGGAATTTTTGACAAAAATGATTGAAAGGGGCAGTTACTGCTGTTGTACTTTCTTGTTCAAAGTATAGTGACAAGAAAGAAAATTACTGCATTCATATATTCCATTTGTTTTCTTTGTGCCAGAAGTAAACTTAGATTTCTTTCTCAATTTTCAGCTTCTGAAGTGTTAAGGTTTACTTCAACTAGTTGTTTTGGAAATTGTTTTCAATTATCTCAATAAGCTTGTTTCTTCAGGCAACTGAGAATTTTACTTTCTGGAGCTTTCTATTTGCAATAAATTGGCTCACCAATGCCTCAGTTTGAAGGATAATACATCAACCCAGGCATTTTCTTAGGGTTAAAGGGGAAAATGACTATTTCAGCAATGATAGCACAATCAGCCTGACAAACTCCCTTATTCAGTAGTGCTAATTCAATAAATACTTACTGAATAAAAATAGGTTAAATCCAGTGTTAGATAAATAAAAGGATTTTTGATATAGTACATGAAATAAAATGACAAAATTGACATTCTTTTCAAGAAGTGGATGATTCACTATTTCAAGACTCAAGGAGAGGACTCTTTGATTTACACAGCAGAATTGAGATACAACTGAGCAACAAAAGGGTAAGATTACTTACTCTGGCTGAAAGATACTGTAATCATGATGACAAAATCAACAAAATCTATTATGATCTGTCCTAATTATGTTACTTGCAATGCTTTTACAATTCATTGTTTTAAAGAAAATGCATGCATAGCCTCACTTCCCAATTTTCTTTGATCTACTTGCAGGATTTTATGTTTACCATTACCTAAAAGTACCCTTTGGCACTCATACCCCAACAATTCCACTTACAATTATCAGTTTTTGCTTTTTGCTCACAAAAAAGTAAGACATTTTTCCTACCTAGTTCCATCTTTATAGTCCAGCAAGTAAACTCATGTTGTAGACAATGCAAATTGAATTTCTAGTTGCTGTCTTTCTCAAATTGCAACCCTTCTCACAGGTAAGAAATGAGAGAGAGCTGTGATGTATAGGACAGTCTAAAGGCCCTAACCACTGGAAGAATAAATTTCAGTGCTTTTGAAACCCAGACATCCTCGTTCCATTGACACGAACATTTTCTTCAGCCCTATTCTGCAATGCCTGGATTATAGACCTTCATGCATATGCACAGGTTTGAGGAATTACCACGGGGGTATCAGTTGTATCCAAGTTGGAGAACATAACAAATCTTTGCAAGCAACATTATCATCTACATGTATGAAAGTGCCTGCAGAACGCAGGATGGCAAAAGTAAAAGATGTAGGGTGGGCCTTGGACTTGCTCAGATTCTTTGTACCTTTCTTCCAGAATGCACAAAAACAGGAGAGAGTGGATACCTCTGAGGAAATAAATATATTCCAAAAAAAGGAAAGAAAAAGAAAGATAAATACAAAGAGCAAATGATTCTAAATCAACACTTGCACCAAAACTTCAAGAAAAGCCTAATCAGTGTCAAGTAAGTTTTTTTCATAAAATATAAGAGTAAGTCACTCATCAGTTTTCAAATGATCATGAAACCAATTAATTTCTTAAGCTTATTATACTTGATATCAATGAGAGTCATTGCACATACAGGAAAAAAATATTATAGGTCATTTTACTTTTATAATAAAAAAAAACCTAAAGAAAATGTGAGAAAACCAAATTGGAATCTTTTTAATTAACAAAACATGATCAGATAGGAAGGATTCTAGTAGGAAATAATTTTTAACATTTGAAATGTAAAAGAAAACAAAATAAAGAAGAGTTAATGTCCAAAAATAGTACTGTGGGCCTTAATCATGACAGATAAACTTGACTGGATTAGAAAAACCTCACAGATTGTTAAAACACATCCATATTTGTATCAGTGGAGTGTTTTCAGAGATGCCTGGTGTTATGGTGTATGTCAGATGGTCCCCACAAGTCTCATACAAACATGGACATGGCTGAATCTAGCATTTGTGATTGGTTCATTGCCTAGCACTCAGATTAATGGTGTGCTATACCTGCCCTGGGAAGAGCCAGCAGTGTCACAGTAGGAAGAAGGCATGTCTTTCTGTTTTGCTGTTTATGTTTGCTGTTTGAGGTCACAATGAACCTCTGCTCCCTCAGGGCCTCACTATGCCACCTTGCAGCATGGAGTCAACTGAGTATGTACTGAACCTCCAATGTGTAAGAAATAAACCTTCACTTCCCTAACTTTGGGCATCAGGTATTTTGTCTCAATAGTGAGAGAGAAAAGTAACTAAGACAGAATTTGGTACTAGAGGAGTGGGGTCATTGCTGTGACTATATTTGACCATGTGGTTCAACAGTCTTTGGAAATGGCTGGTGGGAAGAGTTTGGGAAGGTTTGGAGATGTTGCCTGAAAGAGTGGTGCTGGAACAGTTTAGGCAATTCTGTATGGGAGATTCTGGTCAGAGCTCAGGAGACCACAAGGCTGTTAGAAAGACTGCTGGTAAAGACCAGGCTTGGGAAGTTTCTGCTGGGGAGAATGACTTCATTGGTTGTTAGACTCCACATGATGTGTGTTATGGCTTGGCAGTAAGTTTGTCTGCATTTTGCTCATGTCCAGAGAGTTTGCCTGACACTGAAATTAAGGGCTGCAGACTAATTAGTCTGGCAAAAGAAATTTCAAAGTAATCAAATGTTGAGACAGCAGCATGGCTATTGTTGGGGGCTTTTAGCCAGATTTATGTTGTGGATCAAGAACAAAGAACCCAGCGGGATGATTCAAAACATTGTGAGTTTGGCCAGAAAGTTGTGGACTGAAAAGATAGAGCTGAGATCTGGATCATTAAGAAGGAACAGAGAAATAAAAAATATGGCCTGGAGGCATCTTGGGAAGCAGCAGGTCTCCATCCTTTGTAGTGTCAAAACTGCAAAAGAAAGACTTTGCTCAGAGGAGAAAGCCACAGAGCACCAGGTTCCAGAATGGCAATGGAGGCCAAAGGAGGTTCCAAAATGGCAGTGGATTCACCAGATTCTAAAATGGTGACAGTGTAAAGAAACTGTTCCTCACAATCAGGTTCAGAGAGCTCAGAGACCCAAGCATTCAACCCCTACAGTCAAGAGAGAGGAAAGCCTGGATACTTTTCCAGCTTGCAGTGGACCTTGGCAGCATCCATATGGTGCTGGTTTTAGGCAAATGGATAATGCACGAGTTCTGAGGTTAAGGCAGCTTCCACCCCAATTTCAGAAGGCCTGGGAGGCCAGGTAGTGTGCTACTGAGGGAGCAATATTTAAAGGGAGTCACCTAAGCATTTTGGAGCTTGCAACCAGATTGCTTCAGATGCTGAGTATGGAACTCCATGACTTAATGTTTGCACTGCTGGATTTTGCATTTGTTTTGGTTCCAATGATTTGTATTCACCTGTTGGTAACATTTGGAATTGCAATGCTTATCTTATGCGATGGAATGTTGGAAGTGTTTAACTTTGTTTTCATTTGTACAGGGGCTTGCAGCTAACAGTTTGCCTTCTATCTTGGGACTTGGACTTTTCAGCAATGCTCAAACTATTAGGACTTTGGCAACTCTTGGAGATGGACTAAATGTCCTTTGTGTGAAGGATGTGCATGAGTCTTTGGGGGACCAAGGGTGGAATGTTATGGTTTATGTGAGGTGTGCCCCCTCCCAAGTCTCATACAATCATGGACACAGCTAACTCTAGCTTTTATGATTGGTTTGTTGTCTAGCGCTCAGACTGGTGGTGTGAGTGCTACACCTGCCCAGGGGTGAGGCAACATACAGTACAACAGCAGGAAGAAGGCATGTCTTTCTCTTTTGCTGTTCATTTGCTACTGCTGGATACTGCTCCAGTTTACATTGGACCTTGGCAGTATCCATGTGGCACCCATTTTAGGCAAAGGGAGAATGTACAGTTTCTGAAGTTAAGGCAGTTTCTACCCCATTTTCAGAAAGCCAACCATTACCTCCACCCCCACCATGCCATCTTGCAGCTTGGAGCCAAATGACTATGTACCAAAACCTCCAACATGTAAGAAGTAAACCTTCCCTTCCCTAACTTTGGGCAACAGGTATTTTGTCTCAACAATGAGAGAGAAAAGTAATTAAGACACATGGCATGTATACCAGCAAACTGTGGACATGCGTTGGGACAAGCTATCTTAGTGGTGGGTGGCACTACCCTATAGGCTTGTAATCTGGATGAAATGGTTGATTTAGTGGATGATCAAGCAGAAGAAATGGAAATGAATTAAAGATTATATAAAAACAGTAAGTCTATTCCATTTTGTACTGAATTGTAATCCCTATGAATTTTCAGGAAGATTACTAGTGCTGTCTCACACTCAAACATGATTATAATCAACTTGTGTATTTGCTACATTAAAACAATGTGTAAAAAGAAATGAGGAAAGAAATTAAGGAGCAAAAGAGGAAAAGAAGAGGATTGAAAATAAGATGAAGTAACAATTAGGAGAGTGGAAGAATAACCATTGGACTTAATAAAATGCTAGTAAGCTTGTTGATATATGTTAGTATTCAAGTCACAGAATCTCTACACAAACAATAAATTAGAAAACTATATGTTAAGCTTAGCTTGCATCTCATAAATGTAGCAAAAAGTAGATCTATTTAAAAAGGCAAGCAAAGTATAAATATTTTTACACTTTGAACCAAGTTTTTGCACTAATAACAAGGTAAACTTTATGAATTTTTGCAATTGTACCCTAGAACCAAAAGTCATTTATATGTTTATTCATCAAGATGACTTACAGTTCATGTTTTTGTTCTTTTTGATAATTACTATGTAGTGTTCAATATGCACCTGCACTGTATGCGGAGTGCATAGGGATAAGATGTTGATATTCCACCATTTAAGATGTTGATATTCTACCATTTTATCTTTAATTATCCAGTAGAACACTTTTATGTCATCTTGATTTTCATCTATCACTTCTACAAGGTTGATTTTACATAGGAAAAGTGGGAAAATGCTCAGTTCTCTTGTCTAAACTACCTAATATCAACAAAATTTGTTCTCTCTGAATTCTCAAAATGACCAATTCATAATTATGAGCTCATGGATTTAAATACTGTTTGCTTCACTATGTACAATTACATTTCTTACCTATTTTGAGGTTTAAAATGTCACATCATTGGCTGTGGGAACTCTTTGACATTGAGTGTCATGTCTTTCTCTCCTGATCCTAGTTAACTTCCATAGCTTGAAATTTCTATGTAGAATGTCAAGATGTCTCAACCTTATCTTAACCATTTTATGCTGCAGTCATGAGTACATGATTTCTCCAGAAAGGCCTGTAATATATTGGTTGGCAAATTAGAAATTAATAATAGACTTTAAACCTGATTTTCAATTCAAAATTATGTGGTTTATTTAAACTCTATAAAAATCTTTCTGTCCACTTTCTCCCACACAGATGGACACAGAAAGTTCTCAAATATGTTCAATAATTTGTAGGATAACTGACAATAAAATATTCCTGATTACTCATTTTTAATATATTCTAATGTAATATTCTTGAAATAATAATGCAATATTCTTAACACCACATTTTCCCATTAATTTTTTGCGATGTATTACACATACATTGTCTTTATTTTTCTGTGTATATTTGCACATGAAAATATATATTTTTTAAAGCTAATAGACTTTTAATTGTATTTACCATTTTAATAATTTAAATTTATTCAGTGATCATTTAACACACACTTAATGCTCAACAGCAGTTCATGGGTTGATTATCTCTACTGTTTGTCTGAAATTTCTTTCCAGTAGATTTTTAGAATGAATTTTTTTTTGTAGACTGAGTACATGGAAAATATACTGTCTGATAGTACTCATGTGATATGTTCTGTAATGATTTGTACCACAGATAAAGAAAATTGATTTTAGTGAATATCTGGGTAGAAATAATACATGACTAGATACAAATTTTTGTTAAAGAATATACAAATTCATAATATATGGTGGAAATTTAAGTTGTTTCACCTATTTTGTATCCTGGAAAGAAAGCTTCCAAAATGAATGAAATTAAATTCACTATGCATGAATGGGTACCATATAAGGAAAAAACATGGAAGAGGATAAACACGGTGGAAGTGTAAAATCAACCACTAAAGTGCAGCAAATATTGGTAAATTATTCTTTATATTGTCAATCCATCCCTATTTCTTGTTTCCTTCAATTCTCCCTTACTTATCTCCATTGTCATTGCTGTATTCTTTCTCACACTCCCTCCAGCAGGTCTGCAGAAACCTGCATTCCCACATGCAGCTCCATGAATGAGAATCTATCAGAAAATAGGTAAAAAATGATGGTAAAGTGGTATATCCATGCCTGCACCTTTCACTGGGACAGGTGGCTTCCAGCAAGTGCTGGAAGATTGCAGGAGAGGACATGCAGCCTGGGTTCTGCTACTATGGAAGCTCTTCAGGCTCTGAGACTAAGTAAGCTTCACTGCCTACTTTGATTGTAGGCAGCTGAGTTAGTCCGAAACATTATAGGCAGTGAGATAGAACAAGGTCCTCAGTGGAGCCAGTGAGGCCTCCTGCTGTGGACCAGGCCTCAAGACAAAAGGCCAAACAAAAGCACCCATGTCCTGAGAATTGATGCCCTAAATAGTTCCCCTCCCCCTAGCAAAGAGTCACTGCTCTGTAAGAATGCCCGCTTTCTACATGACTCGCTTCCCCATTTGTCCCTAATGTAATAAATTTTACCTGAACTATTGATCTTATTGGCTAACTATAGTTATGTCCCACCTTATGCCCATCTGCCTTGTGAGTTCACAGTCTTCCCCCACCTTGAACCCATGGTTTTACTTTATAAAGTCCCTGGAAATACAGAGTCCTTGGCAACCTTCTCAAGACCCCTTCTGTTTCTCTTCAGACAGAAGATTTCTTCCTCTCAATAAATATATTCTACTCTTCACCTCTGCTGTTTCTAAAATTCATTCTTCAATTTTAGAGAACCCAAGCTCACAGACATAGGTCAGGAGTTTCATTCCCCTATATCATTTTCAGGTAAAGAGGACACTATATAGATGCCAAGAGATACTCTTCTAGACTTACATTAAACACTTAAATTACTACATAATCCAGGTAATTAGAGTTTTAAAAAGGATTGCAAGTCTGATATAGGAGGCAGAACTCTTCAAAATAGAAATTAACATTTCCTAACTTTAAGGTATTAAAATCGTCTGGATTAATGCTGTACTACAAAAATATACTTTTATTTCTGCAAAGAACAATAACAAAACATGGACCTGTGAAGAAAGCAATAAGTGTGTCTTTTCCCAACATATGCTCTATGACAGTAGGTCACTAAAGCCACAAAAATATGTAGAATAAATATTAAAACTATAACTTGTTTTAGTCTTTTTCATGATATCACCAGTTTTTTTGTGTTCAATTTTAAGAAACATCAAACTATACCTGAAAACACTGTAAACACTTTCACTCCAAAATTTCACTTACTCTCTGCAAGTTTTCATTATCACAAATTAATACAAACTCTTTCTTCTTTCATAGATTTTTAATATAACTTTTTGTAATAGATATGAACATGTTGATACTATTTGACACACACATTCTAATTATCTACCATATTACTTATAGACAATGAGAAAATTTTAAAAGCACTTTCCCGTAGTCAGTGGACAAAAGGAAAATGAACACAACTCCACTGTTCAATTGTCGTGAATCACTCTTTGCAGTGACATGGCCTAGCTGCTTTGGTTATTTCAGTGCCAAGATTAAGATTATAAACATTTGTTTGAAAAAAAGCAAACTACCAATAAGAACTTCATACCCCTCTCTTTCCTGATTGATGCATTACATGATGAGCTCGAGGTTTTACCCTAAATAAAGTATCCCTGACTCTCCCTGTCACCCAAATGTCTTATTCATCCCTCGTGAAAGTATGCTAGTTTACCTTTTTTCTTGATATTCATTTCTTGCATGTATGGCCATCAATACTAGCTTTATGATCCAAATGCAAATATCTGTATTTACCTCAATTCATACCTATTGTCATTGTAATTAAATTCATCTTTACAAATGAAAGTTGAAGCAGAACAATTATTGCCATGAAATTCCAGCTCATGATTATATAAAGAATCAACACCTATTTCAAGGGCAGGCCTGACATATGTGTGCATATAAATGCTTTATTTCACTGCACAGAATTCATGTTATATTTCCACCAAAACCCAATAAACTAAAAGATATAAAATCACTGGTACAAGTCATCTTGGCTTTTCAATCACAATCCAATTCTTTTCTGGTTTTATAGCCTGAGAAGTTCTCAAAAATGTTTTTGGGATAAAACTTTACACCTCTAACTTGAAGATAGACTGCACATTCTTTGCTAGACCAGGCATCTTTGATCTGATTTCACTAAGATTTACCTTTTGAGTCCGGATACTAGACATTATGCAAACTGTCATTTATGTGCAAAGATTTATTTTTTTACTAGAAGAAAAAAACATATTTTCCACTTGAACCACATCCCATATCCTAAACCTCTTCCTGTTTTGGATTTCCTTATCCATAACAAAAATACTAGAGTGTCTGTGTTTAAAAATCAAGTAATACAAAGAAATGTTTCTAAAAGAGTGGCTCATTGTTTCACTGTTTGATCTTTTTTCATGCCTATATCTTGCAATCTGAACAACTACTTTGAAGATAACAGTAAACAATATAGTAATCATTGCTAATCTCCTATTATTTTGTTTTGAAATTCTGTATCATCATCTTTATTCTTTTTTCATTAAAAAAAGTAAAAAGTGCCCTTTAATGAAATGATTTGTTATACCACACTATTACACCCCCAGTGTCTCTACATGAGTGCCAATTTTAGCCATTTTTCCTTTCTGTTTACCTCTACTATACTAATTTTTATTCATTTATTTCTACACTAACAATCGGTAGGAATTATACAATTTATTTGTTCATTTACATAGTACTCATCTTCCTTTATCAGTCCCTGTCTCGAATTTCAGTTATTTCTTTCATTTAGCATTAGAACTTGCAATATGCATAAGTCACTATCATTTGTATTTTTCTCATTTACACAGTATTTCCTAATTCACCACTATATATATGAAAATAGTCATGTACTTGTATCTTTTCCTCTGTATTTTCTATATCAAGTTATAAAGTGCAACTTTTGAAAGAGGTATGTATGACCTGCCATGGCTGTGAGAAATAAGAAGAGTATAGAGAGGACAACCTTTGCAGGCTTTTGAACATTCACAAAAACTACAACCTTCAATCCCAGGACAAGGAAATAGGTCAAATAACAGAGATATAAGCAAACAAATAGTATGTAAGTGCCAGGATAAGGAAGCAAATTGGATAGGAGTCAGCACTTTGATAGCTCTTCCTGTTCATAAAACCTACATTTGTGTTTTAAATTGCAAACAGACTGTCTTTGACATAGGGGATTTCAAACATTTATGAAAGGAAGATTTTGACTCTGTGTTCTAATAATTTGAAGGCAGCTGTGAATTAAACCTATCTAAAGAAACAAAACAGTGTATCAAGCTACAAATGATCCAGGAAACTTTAATACTAAAAACCTGACTAATGGAATGACATAAATTTCAGAAAATCAAGTATTTCACATATTTTCTACTACTCTTCTTTACAGCACAAGTAATAAAGTATACATAGAGGTCAAGTGAGGAAACATTTAACTGGAACAACATGAGATGACTCAGATATTGTTGTCATTTGACTTATAAATATGTGGATTTTTCTGTAGGAGGAAATAAAGACACATGACTATATTTTAGATTTTTTTACTAGAAAAATGTAAAACATGAAAAGTCAAATGGAAAAACTATATACCTGAAAAATACAACATCACAGATAAATCTTTGCCATACCATGAAAGAAATAAATATTAGTAAACTTGAAAACAAAAGAAACTATCCAAAATTAATTATAGAAGATAAATACACAGTAATCTCAGACAAAATTAACAGATATACTGTAGTGGTGATTGTGTCAACTTGAGACATTTAGAAATTCAACTAAATGGGTCTAGCAACTCTACACCCAAGGGTATAGAAGACCCACCCAAGGGTGGCTCCTCACCTGGAGGTATAAAAGGTAAGAAGGAAGGATGAATGCATTCCATTCTTGGGAGAAGCTCCAGTCTTCACCTTTGGTTGGACCTGTATCCGGGCTTCCAGTGTAGACTCTTCAGCATTTCATCATAGGGCCTTAGGCCTTCTGACGCAGACCCATCAGCCTGCTTGTGTGGACTTGCACAAGACACTAGAGTGAACTCCAGACCTTGGATTGAATCCTTCAGCCTCCAGTGTGTAGACGCCCTCTGCACGCTTCCTCATCCGACTCCATGGCTGACCATCATAAGCTAATCTTGTTGTTTCTTTTACAGCTGTACATCTTGTGCTATATCTGTTTTCTCTAGTAAAACTCTTGACTAATACACATACATCACACAAGTGAAATTCAAGTAGGAAGAAAATGATAAAACTCATAAAAGATAATGTTAAACATTTTCTAAAATGAAAGAAAACATTTGGCCACCAGAAATACAAAAGTCAGTGAATTCTTAAAATAATGACTTAAAGAAAATTTTGCACTTAAATGTACCAGTGTCATGGACATCGTGCCAAAAACCAAGGAAAAATTTCTGCCCCTGCCTCTGCCCCTGTTCCCCACCCCCTTGAAGTATGGAGTATTGAACCCTGAGCCCTAAGACATTTACTCTGAGCTACATCCCTAGCTCTTTTTTTTTTTTAATTTGAAACAAAGTCTTGCTAAATAGCTAAATTGCCTAGGCTTGTCGCAAGTAAATTTGTGATCCACATACCACATGACATACCAGTATCCAGAGTACTGGGATTATATATTCACCACCATGCCAGCCCCCGCAAAAAAAAGAATTTTTGTCAGAAATAACAAAGGTTAAAGGGAAGTAAAAATACATTTTGAAGAAGATGCAAGAACATTGGCAATCAAAAAAATATATATTGGCAATGTAGAATTTTTCTATATCAAACAAAAAAATAGTTTCCATAAAGGAAGACACATTAGAGCAGTCTTAATGGAAACACCTGCCTTTCCATAAGAATGAGCAGTTCTCTTCTTTTCATTTATGCCTCTCCCCAATTTACTCTCCCACTTTTTAATGACAATTTTGTTCTCAACCTCCCTTCCTGTAACTATTACTATATAACCAAATGTCAAATCTTCTACCTCATCCTCTTTCTTGCTCTTAACAATTTTTATACTTTATAATGACTGCTGTTTATTTTGAGAGACATTTGCACTCTCTGAACACATGATAAACTAATAATTAATTTCCTCCTAGTCCATTTTTAAAAATGCTAATTTTTATTGTATAGCTGTTCACATGTGAAGATTTTTTCATTCCCAAAGAGGACTGCATTATGTTTTCTTAAGTTTCTGTGGTGAGTGTTCTACTATTATTTTGTTTGGCTAATGAGCTTTTGTTTGAAAAGAAATGACAATTGGAAATTTTAATGTCATTTTTATGTATACCTGGTTTGACACATTTTAACAATCATACGTAAGAAATTTTAATGTTCATGCAAGCTAAAAAAAATGGAATATGAAGTTATTTCTAGTAACTAACATGGTTTAACAAAAGGATTTCAGGTAATATTGATTTTCTTTTAATCTTGGATAAGTACTGAAGTGCTTTTTCGTCTTGACAGAGGACTGAGAGAAAACTGGAGAAAGACTTTTTGAAAAATGAACCTTTACTTGTTCCATTTGTTCTTTCATTCTTCCAACCTAGCTTGTACCCTGTTCCCTACCCTGCTTTTCATCAGAATGATCAGTTCCAAATTAAAAATTACACTGTGGTCACTTTTTATTCACAAAACAGGGTACTGCTATCTCTGCTCTGTGTACCTGTAGATTTTCTCCATTATGTTTTTTTTTCCTTGTAGAAAATGGCCACTTTGCAGTATATTCATTTTTTGTGATTTAGTTCCCTATCATGTCAATGACAAATATTAATAGAAACATTGGTGTTCTTTCCAAAGTTTGTTTTGTTTTGTTTTCTGTCCATAGTTTAAAAAAATAAATAATTAAAAAATAATAAAATAAACAGATAAAAGATTAGCCCATAGAATTTAACAATCTATAACTTGACTTACTAGAATTTGTGTTGCTACAATAGTCTCACTATAAACAGAACTAACTATACTAACTATAAACAGAAAACAATTTTTCTCATTAATTTACATGAAAATTTATTGAACTTATGCTTTTTGAAAAATTATTCCACTTCTTTAAACAAAGTTTCCATTTTTTAAAGTATATAGAAACCTCAGCCTTTCACAAAGAGGTTGATGAGAGTATATCAAGTGAGGCATACACAAAGGAATTTGGCTACATTCTGCCTGGCACTTAACATGATTCCATCAAATTTTAAGTGTACATGCACTCACGTGTTACTTCTTTCATCTTGTTGGGATGCAGTGAATTTCAAAATGGACACTGCCTGTTCCTTGATATCTTCCCACTCCAATTAATACATGTGGACAATAGTTCACTCAGTAATCATACTGTCTAGCTCACAAGCAACTACTATAAACTTGAAGTTAACCGCCTGCTTTGAGCCTCAAGTTAGTTCAAATTCACTGATGCTACTCAACTTTTATGATTTACATTATTTATTATTTCAGGCGACTAAATTTCAAAAGTTGAGTGTAAAATATTACTATCTGATTCGGAATTCTACAAATAGATCTTGCTTCCACTTAAATGTATCCAAACGCCCTACTGCATCACAATGCCTTCCAAAGCTATTTGAATCATAAAATAATTTCTTAGTTTTGATTCTCAATTGACAGTAATGCTTAAGCAAAAACTAAGACATTCTCCACACAAAATGTAATTTGTCTGTTTGTAAACAACTAATAATTCCTTGTTTTCCTCTATTCTCAAAGTATACTAGAGATGTTATTTTTACTGTATTACAAAGAGAAAATTAAATGAATGCTGAACCAGAAGGACTAAAGTGTTTCATTAAAAAAATGACCCTGATGTCTAAAATTCAAAGACTTGCCTTCAGTCTTTCATAACCTGAATTCTGAACCACCCAAGCTGCAGATTGAAAGCTTATGTGGAAAATGCTTAAGTGGAAAATGCTCTAAAACTTTCCCTACTGGACTTTATTGTTTATGGACATTATATGTGCCTGCTAACAAAAATAATGAAAAATGAGGATCATCAAAGGACCTGTCATTGAAGGAACTTTATATGAATTAACTGAAAAAAAAAAAGCTCAGTAAGAGTTTAGCACACCTTCTACTTTGACTAATTAAAAATAGAAAAATATTTCAATTTATAATAAATAGAAGCCCACAAAATATGCAATCATAAAAATGTACATGTATAGAACTTTCATGAAAAAATAATAAATGTAGTAAAAGGCACAGAGAAATAACTTATGAAATAGCAATTACTTTCACTCACTTTCATACATTTTGATTCTGGCCTAGAATCACAATTTAAAATTATTATGACAGCCGCATGAACCTCATTTTAATTTCATTAAGTTCAAGTATTTAATATTTTAAATGTGATAGAATTTTTTGTGTGAAAAACTAATAGTGTTGTCATGTAATATTTAGAAAAATATTTTGGTGTTTTTGTTGGTTTTGTTTTGTTTCAGGAATAGTGTAGCAGACTGTATTATCATCTGTAAGTATTTTCCTTAGTTCTTGTTAGAGGATGCAACTTGGTTCAGTGCCTTCCTGTATCAGTGCCTTGTGTCGTAGGAGTATATTTCCTTCTGCTAGTCACAGCCATAGATTTATGATGTACTCATCAAATGGCATCTGAGAAGACACAGCATGTACTATGTGTGAGCAGAAGTTTGAAGAAGCATCGCATTGCCATCAGTTCTCATTTTTCCCCTCTGTTAAGAGAATGGCACGTTTCAAATAGGAACTGAGCTTTTGTAAAAGAAACATATGGAGCAGATACAATTTTTTTCTTAATTTCTAGAACTTTATTTCTCTTTGAAATGAGGGAAAATTGAATAAAATAAAATAACTGTTAACAAGAAAGAAAGAGAAAAGAAAACTACTATGGGGCAACTGAGAGGAAAAGAAGTGGATTGACTAGTAGAGTGGGGAGTGTATCCTAGGTCACAGTATCAGGAGCCAGACCTGGGACACTTACTAACATCTCTTCCCACTAACATCTTCTCCTCCCAGGGCTGCCTCAGTGTGCCATCTTGTGCTCCTCTAGTGGACAGAGAGAAATCTTCTCAGGCTGGAGGGAAAAGGAACTGTGCTGGGGAGAGGGGCCTACTTCACACCATGGACAAGGAGCAGCTGTCTATGGCCCCCACTGTCTCCTTGAGGAAGGTATTTGGTGGGCTTTGAAGGTAGTCACCAGAGGCTGGCAACAGTTCCTCTTCCAGCATCAGGTAGAAGAGAGAACAGTCAGAGCCTCCTGGGAAAAATATTTGACATCCACATCCTGGTCTTGGGTCAGCTTCTCAAGGGTGGGCTTGACTTTGGTCTGGAGAGTACTGGTATCCAGGATGGGTCCTATTTTCTGTAGGGACTTAGCCACATTGAAGCGGATGTTGGCAACTGGATCCCCAGCCATCTGCAGTACTGTGGGCAGCATTTGTTTGGTGGTAATGTCTTGCCCACAGACTTCAGACAGGATATTGATGCAGAAGAGTGTAGTCATACGGTATAGGTAGTTGGGGTCTCCAGACATGGCCAAGACCTTTGGGATGATGGCAGCACGGGCCCACTCCTTTCCAAACTTCTCGACCAACTTCTTCAGGTTGCAGGTGGCTGCCTCACGAATGGCATAGACATGATCCATGAGACAGGCCATGCACAACGAGTTGAGTTTCTCATCGAAGAATTCCACTCCTAGCTGTCCAGCTAGCAGGGGGATGTACTCAATGATGGCCAGCCGCACCCGCCACTTGGCATCTTCAGCCAATTCCACAATGGCTGGCAGCAGGGACTGAGACAGCTGTCGGACACCAATCACCTGGTTTACACAGTCCAGGTTGGAGATGATGTTGAGTCGCACCTCAGGGCACTCGTCCTTCAGCTGAGTCAGGAAGAGGGGCAATAGGTGCTCAATGGTGTTGTCTTTGCCCAAGACAGGTGACAGGCCCATGATGACTGAGGCCAGAGCTGACTTCACAAGGTGGTTAGTGTCTGATGCCAGTTCTTTCACACAGGGCAGGATGTGGGTCATGATCACATTCTCCCTACAGTCAGCTGAGAGATTTTCACAAAACGCTTTGACATTTTGGGAGGCTGCGGCCCTCACCTCAGCCTCACAGTCATTCATCAGGTTCTGGAAGATAGGGACCAGGTCTGTCTTGGTGATCTCAGGTCCAACTGCTTTTTGGAGCTCTGTAAATTTCTCAGCCACCATGTAGCGGACACGCCACGACTTGTCCTCGGCAGCCTGGCTCAGGGTAGGCATCACCAAGGCCTCCACCTCTTGCTGCGGCAGGAACTGGGCGATGTGTACGCAAGCTTTCACTGCCAGGAGCCGCACAGAGTCCTGCTCGTCAGAGGCCAGGCTGCAGAACTTGGGGATGATCTCCTGCTTGACGTCATTCAACTCCAGCACCTGGGCGATCTCTCCCAGCTTGGAGGCCGCAGCGCGCCGCACCATGGGGGTGTCGTCTGAGCACAGACTCCGGAAGTACTGTCGAAGTTCTGCCTTCACCGCATTGGACACGCGAGGGTAGCACACGGAGAAGAGGCCGCAGGCCGAGGTGCGGGAAGTGAACCAGTCACCACCGGCCAACCGCTTCAGCAACGGCACGAAGTGGGTCTCCAGGTCTGAGGGCGAGTGGTCCTTGGAGATGATTCTCAAGGCTTCCACCGCCTTGTCGCGCACCACTGTCTCCTCCACTGTGGCTAAGGACTCCAGGGGTGGCAGCAGGCAGTGCACATACTTGGGACCTCCCACCAGCGTGGTGAAGGTCCCCAGCTGTTCCGCCAAGGCCACAAGGACCTCGTCCTCATCATAAATGGTGTCTGTTAGGAAAGGCAGAAGCTCGCTTCGGGTCCTTTCGGCCCCCAGGGCCAAGGCGATAATGGATAGTTTCTTGATGCTGTTCAGGCGTAGCTGAACATCCTCGTTGCGCAGCTCATCTAAGAGCATGGCAATGGGGTAGAGCGAGTTGTCACCGTTAGCCACAGACATCTTGGCTATGTCACTTCCCTGCTGCCTTCTACGTCACTTCCTGTCTGGGCACAGCACTTCCTCTCTGCGTCACTTCTTGTATGAGGGAGGCTGCGCCATGTTGAAAGAGGGTTAGGTAGTGGCAAGGCTGCCAGGAGAGGAAGGGCTGTCCAGAGGCTGCTGACAGGTGAAGTGAAGAAGATGTAGATTTGTTTTGGATTATTTGGGTTTGTTTCTTCGTTTATTTGTTTCAAGCCCCTGAGATACCTGGATAGCTAGTGGTTAGAATTTTAGTCTTGGATTTTATTGTAAACCTGTTATCACCAATAGAGATGAGCTCACATTTAGATTTTAAATGATCAAAAATGATATTACACTATTTCCTAAATCAAGTCATAGTGCCATAAAAGTTTAACCGATAACCTATCATGATAAAATATTCTTATAACTCAACATTGTGGACTACAATTTGCTAGTATTATGTTTCATTTTGATTCTTAATATGACTATGTGCCAAAGGAGTTTGTGCATCCATTCTGGCAGTTATATATATATATCAATTAAAATGTGAGAAAGCCAACTTTGGACATAATCGTTGCTTTCAGTAAATTTACAAATTTTCCTTAGACCATTAACAATTACTAAGTTTATTTTAAAAACATTTCTAGGTGATCATTTCTAATTGTTAGTGAAATAGTGTCAAATTGTAGCTTATAATTCATCTGATGGTGCTACTTCTATTGGCACCTTGCTGTTCAGACATTAGGCACTTCTGTCTGCTTTTTCTTTCATTACGTTCTCATGTTTGAAAAAATGTTTATAACCCCTATCTGCAACTGTCACTTCCATTTTTTTTATTTTTGTAATGGAGGGAGAGGAATATATTTCATTCATTTTTTAAAATAAGTTTACCAAGCTTTTAAAAAAAAAAAAAGGGAAATAGATGTGTTCAAATTGCTACTTGTACCAGAATTCTTTTCATAAATTTTGCTCTTTCATTTCCAGGTCCAAATGAAATGGTAGATTCCTTGAAGTTTCAAAGAAGAATAATTATTCTTTCCTCTGTGCTCTCCTGGCACTTTTTTCATCATGGTATTATTATGTTTTAGTTACATTTGGACTTATTTACCCTGATTTGTATCCACATACCTTTTATAAACATGGTAAAGTAGAATTCAGCCTTATGAAGTTAAAGATGGTTGGAATAGAAAATAATATCATAGAGGAATATAGTTAGCATTATGGCAAGCAGGAGAAAATGGTTAAAAGGTACCATTTGGTCATTCAGGAACCGTTTCTCAATCCTGTAATATGATCCAAGCACTGTGCTAGGACAATGAAGAAAGTAAAGTGATTAAGACAGACATGATTCCTAATATTCTTTGAGATATAGATATTACACATATAGACTTAGTACCCAGTATTTTTCTAAATTTCAAGGTATTTCACTACTTATGTGCCAGTATGCTATTATTATGTTTGTTATGACTTAAGCAATGAAAAACACAGCAAGGGAAATTATGCCATACAAGTCATAAAATATATATAATTGAATTTTAAAGTAAGGAATTGGGCCAAACCCCTGTAGTCACAGATTTATGTACTACTTACAATAAATACCTATCAATAAAAACTCCTTTTAGTTTTTTTTGAGGACTGGCATTTCTAGTAAATTTATTCTTAACAATGATCACAGGAGATACCTCCTGAATTCACTTTATGAACTGTTATTACCTGACCAAGCCTTTGGAGCTGCCTCAGTTTCAGCACTTGGATATTGACTGCTGCTACTTGTCACAAAGTACCGAGGCAGAGTACATACTTAACGTAGTACTGAGAATGAACCAGAGAAAAAAATTGAAAAAATAACTTCCTAAAAAGATATTATGGAGAGGAATTTCCTATGAGATATAATACAGAAAGCAAGAAAAAGGGAGTGAAAAGATATTAGAGATAATGAGCAATGTTAAAACAACTAAAACATCAGAATTTGTAATCTAAGGAGAGTGTTGCAAACCAAAATGAAAGTAAAGGAAAAAAGTTGTTTTTACTGTTGTCCATTTGTTTTGCATTTCCCTTAGGAAAGCTCCAAATACAAGTTTAATATACAGTGTCAGTTTAACATAAATGAGCCAACATTATACTTGCTATTCTTCTGTATTTTATGGACAGACACACATGCAGCTGAACTCTTCAATGCTGCTTTTTAATATTAAATCCTGAAAGTATATTTCTGTCTTGAGGTACAGGTTTACCACTGTGACTCATCCCCATGTTCAAACTTCAACTTCTATCCAATTCAATTAAAATTAAAACAGGAAATTTCTGTAACTCCACAAAATTACTGATTCAACACCTGGTATTTTACCATATGCAACAGAGACTAAAAACGGAGATAGTCCAGAGGGACAGGATGACTAAGGAGAGCACCTTTCCCTTTGTGACAGCAGTGAGAATCCAGTGTGAGGCCGAGGTAGCTGAATCTGCTCCCACTGACTATTTCACAGAAGTATACAAGAAAATGAGGAAAGGGAATTTTTCATGGTTTGAAGATTCTTGATAACTTCTTAAATCCCAGGATAATCACAGAGAGTACATGGTCATGCTGAAGATGCAGAGGAGTGGCAGGTTTTCTTCCTACCAGATATAAAGAACTCCATTTGTGTTTTTTGACATAGATATACCCATGTGAATTATCACTAATGTTATTTGACATGATTAAGTATCAAAATACAAACTACCTTGATTTGACATAATGTGGCCATATATTAAATTATTATACTGTATCTGTACATTTATACAATTAAAAATAATTTTTAAAAGAAAACAAAATAAAAACAACAGAAAGTACTCATGCTTGTAAAACATATTTTAGAATAGTTTTCACATGAAGTTCAACTGATGGAATTGAAAACATTCAGTGGGCAATAATCGTAGTTATCCTGTGCATAAACTCTAAATGATATCAGTGACATAAGCGGCTTGGCTTCTACTTGAAAGTTAATTCATGTGTGCATTTAGAACATGAGCAGTATTTGTCTAGAAAAGCCACTCATTTCTGGAGAGTAAATGTGTTATTCAAAGCTCTTTTCTTCCATTTATACTGATAAGTAGGAGATATATACCCAAACCAGATTTCTTTATTAAATAGTGTGGGGTGGCACAGAACTTCTCCCTAGTTCATAATTTACTTTTCTCATTTTATATATGACTTTCTTCCTTTCATTTCCATCAAAGTTTTGTCAGAATTAATTATGGTAGGAAAACCTAACCTATACTTTGTAGTTGTTGCTGCTTCAACTAATAATAGATTTGTAAATATTTGTTTGCATGTAACATATATTTATACGTACATACTTGTATATACTTAAATAGTTAATGCACCAAATTCACTTTTGTAGGCTGTAGTACTGTATTTCCTACATGGTTCCTTATGAGTCAACATTTCTGGATATGGGTCTTAGGAATCTGCCAATTTAATAGCCACTCATGGAGAATGACAGAGAAGTAAGAAACAACAGAGTTCACCCTAATTTTGAAGTTGAGTTAGGGCTAACGGCACAAGTGATACACTCAAAAGACACACACATACATGTACACACACACACACACACATATCACATATACACAGACACAGACATGGAGGGTAGAGAGACACAGAAGGAGATGCATTTCTTCTAATTTCTTTCATGCTGACGCATACTCCTCACCGGGTTGTATTATTCTGTACGCTGAGTTTCTTCCAAATGAAATTTCCTCAGTAAGGTACAAGTAAAAGTTTACTTCTAGTAAACTACTGGAAATTTCTTTAGGTAGCTCAAAAGTCAGGAGCAGAATTGGACCCTGTACCATCCCAAGATCTTAAGGCACAGAATTCATGGAAAAACTCTCTAAGGTGCTGACTTATCTTCAAAGTTTAAGGTTTCTTGGGTCTCAATACCTGTATGTTTGTTCAAGTTTTGGATTTGGGGAAAATATGGCTTTTCAAAAGCAAATCTGGGTATATTCTATAGATTAAAGGCTTGCTCAAGAGTAAATATTACACCTGGACCCATGGGTAGTGAGCCTACTCCAGTGAAGGGAAGCTATTTGGAGTAGCACTTCACGCTAAGTTGTTTTGAACCCACCTCAAAGCACCAGGCTGGTCTCAAAACTCCTCCTGCTTCAACCTCCCAAATGCTGGGATTACAAGTATGTGCCACCATGTGTAGTCACACAACACTAATTGTATGCACAGAATTTTGGCTCTAAAAGTCTACTCTAGATAGAATATCTCATTTTAGGCAGTGACTACAGAAAGATCCAAGAATGACATTAAGTCAGAAATCTTTAGAGAGCCAATATGATTCAGTTAACCAAGAATCAAATCTACATTTCTTTGGACATGACAGGAGGATAGGAATGAGGCTAAAAGTTTCATAAATCCACATTCAAAATTTGTTCAGAATGAAAATAGAAGAGGGACGAAATCTACAGATTGCTACTGTAGGTGGAGTGAACATCTCTTTGGCTTATATTTGTTGGACATAATTGTCTTAGTTCATGGATGTTTTTTGTTTGTTTAAACATGTTTATGGAACCTAATTTTGTAATAAGTTGGATTTTGAGAGTAAAAAACTTGGCAAGCTCGGATATTGACTAGAGTTTTGGCCTAAGTGAGTATGGGTGATGCATAGCAATACAT
The DNA here is from genome assembly GCA_004027295.1 of Dolichotis patagonum. Taxonomy (NCBI): domain Eukaryota; kingdom Metazoa; phylum Chordata; class Mammalia; order Rodentia; family Caviidae; genus Dolichotis; species Dolichotis patagonum. The sequence goes on along the minus strand of PVJX010002876.1, from coordinate 79,554 downwards.
TTTCTCTTTCACTCTTACTTCCTCCTCACGTCTCAGGTTTCTCTTCCCTTAACTATCTCATAGCATTACTGATTCTATAAGATCAAAAAATTAAACTGTGCTTCCCCCCAAAATCTTTCCTCTTCCTTCTCACAGTCCTGGTTAACAGCAGCACACTATTACCTAGGCTCAAATCTAATGGTGGGTGGCATCATACATGTATGTTGATTAGACTGGAAATGATTTCTTTATGGAAATTTATCTCACCATCATCTTGCAGATAGTTGTGAGCCTTTTCTACCATTTACCACCATAATCTAGATACATAAAATCTAAATAAACAACCTTGCCCTTGGGTTTTAATATTGTTTATTAAGCAACACATGTTCTCACCATGGTTAACATTTTCCCTGAAATGTCGTTTCTGTGACTCCCATTTCACGTCGCACTCTCAACAAGCATCTCTAGCTTGCACTTCAATATGAGCCCAAGTGCTGGTTCCCTGACTTTGATCATGCTCAACAGGGTGTTATCAAGGAGCGTTTAACAAATTATTCCACTTAAAAACATCTTCGCCTCAGGACAGATATTAATTCTTCCCTAAAGATCCAAGTCCCATTAAATACAAGTGTGACAAGCATCGTGACCGTTTTTTCAACTTGTTTCTGTGTCTTTCAGTGAAAAATGGCAAGAAACAAAATTATACAACTGAAATATATTTTATAGATGATTTATTTTTCATTTTACAAATGTGAAACCTAGATCCAAAGCAGACATTTGATTTTCCCAAAGAAATACAACTACTGTTACAAGATTGCAATTCCTTTCTTCAGGCTCTGGGGTTATCATTATTTTTTATTTTTCATGTTTCTCACTATAATGTACTTCATATCACTCTTTATCATCTTAGTGGGTGCTTAATTCAATTATTGTGGCTCAAACTGTCATGATTTTCACATATGATGTTTCCATAAATCCTTATAACTGATTAATCTTTCCCCTGAACTAAAATTTACTAGATCAAAAACATTAATACAGAAATTAGATTTTTTAGGTGATGTTGTGAAATGAAATTGCAAAATAAAACCATATATTTTAAGGCTTTGGTAAACATTACCAATTTTCTTTCTAAAATACACTTTCAATGGATTTATAAAATCATTTTCAATAGAAGGACACTCACAATACATCTCATTTTGTATTTTGACCTTTGCCAGTTTCATGAGGAAAGAGTAAAACATTTCAATAAACACAATATGGATTCCTGGTATGATAACGTAAGTTAAATGTGAAGGTGGTACTGAACATGTAGTCACTGGGTACATATAACTATTTAAATTTAAATTAACCAAATTTGAAAATCCAGCTCTTCAGTTAACATTCCTCACAGTCACAGTGACCACATGTGCTCAGTGGCTGTTGGACTGGATAAGGCTGATAGGAAATATCAGCATCATCGCCGGAAGTGCCGCTGCTAATGTAATCGCAGGATATTGCAAGCTCCAATTTAGAAGGAAAAACCGGGGCTTAATTACTGATAAGCCTGTTCTCTCAAGTGTACGTGGAAAAGTCAGGATTGAACAACATTTCCTGTTTCTCCACAGTGCTACCCATTAAGCCTTGGACACGACCTGAGGGTGCTCTCCAGAAGTTCCCGGATGCTGAGTCCTGGATGCAGTGTTACAGTGTTCAGGAGTGGAACTTTCATGAAGCTGCGCGTCCAGAGCAGCTGGGTGGTGAGGTCCCTGAGGGCAGCAGCTCAGCAGGGATTAATGTGGCGCTGGCAGGACCCTGTTAGTGCTCACAGGTCAGCCTGGCCCTGTGTCCTTCTGGCCTCCGGCCTCGCCTGTGCTGGCTCTCTCATGACGCTCTCCACGCATTGTTTTGCAGCTTGGCAGGCCCTCACATAGTGACACTGAGGTTGCCTCTCCCATAATGGAATTTTACCCTCCAGATCTGTGAGCTAGACAGACCTTTTAAATGTCCCTTATAGTTCATTCATTACACCTCAACAGGAACGGACCATTTAACAGAGTGGACAAAAGCACCATCGACATTTCAATTATTTTTCACAGTAGCGAAGATAACAAAGACTCTTTAGCAATTTATTCTGTATTTTCTGTTTTAAATTGCTTATTTACAAATAATGAGTGTCATATGAGTAAATGAACACCCTTTTCTGTCATTAATTTTATAAACTTTTCATTTTAAGTAAACTTACATTGCTATAAACCAAAGAGCCTATCAATATCAAACATATTAAGAAAACGTTTTATCTTACATGTCCACTGAGGAAGATTCTCTGTTGATCAAGTTTTTCTTTTGAGTAAGGCTTTGCCTTGCTAAACTAGTTCTTGAACTTCTGGGAAGAAATAGAGAAGTTATATTTGAGGAGACAATGAAATGAAGACATAAAATAAGACTACCTGAGAAGTCTTTATTCAAAAGTCACAATAAGATATAGATTGTAAAACAGAAGCGACGTGATATTTAGAGACAATCGAAGGGAGATAAATTTGAAGCATTCAGAAAAAATTTTTATAGCTTATGTTTCTCTTTAATCTTCCCAGTGTTCTTTTCAGTGCTTGTGTGGTAATAAATTCAGTCATCTTGAACTTAGGTGGTAGATATTGAATTCTGCTTTACCACACAGAGATGAATTTTGGGGAAAGGATATTTTCATTGCTGCATACAGTAATATTCTTCATTAATGGAAATGTTTAAAAATATTGTACAGACCACACAACTGAAAGAACAAAGACTACTCTGTCGTATCTCTTATTTCATTGGTTTTTCTGCACTTATTATTATGAGTATTTCTTTTTTCATGGTATTATATTTATCTTACAGATATAGTAACTTATTAGGACTTATTTTCCTTTCTTGAGAAAATCCAAGTGTTGATAATTGATATTTGTAAAATAAATAGATAGCTATATCAGTAATGTGTTAGAAACTGGTAGAATAGTGGCAGACTTTGATTCTCTTTCTCCCTTACCTCTTCTCTCCTTTTCTCCCTCTCTCTCTCTCTCTCTCTCCCCCCCCCCTTCCCTACAGGTATGCATAAGTATATGTGTACAGCTCCATTGCTAAGATACAAGGGGGATTTTACATTGTGACTGTCATAGCACGTAAACACGGGGTTGTTAAAAACACTGTTATAAAGTCATTTTTTAATAAAAGTTCCATTTTAAACCACCAAATCCCATCAATTATTTTCACAAGACAGGTCATATCTTTTTGGTAATTTTCCCACTTTGTAATCAGTTGTGTTTAGAGCTATTTAACAGCTTTGGCCAAAAATTTATCCAAGGAGTGACTTTTAAATATTGTTATCTGCATTAAAATGGTATCACTTCATTTTTACACACCAAAAAAAAAAAAAAAGAAAAGAAACAGAATTCTTGGATTCTAACCACTCACTGTTTAACAAATGAAAATGGAATTTGTTTTCTTGATTACACTATAAATTCAACTTCTTTACTTCTTTTAGCATGCTACTTTTACAGCCCAAATTTTGTATTTCAGTGCATTAGAAGAGGATGTACAGGGATGTGCAAACTTAGATACTCAGGAAAACAATGCAGTAAATGTTGTTGGTAATATCTTCCCCAAGCAAAGATATGATGTAGTGCAGTGGTACTTCTATAGCCAGCAAAAATACATATGTTTGCATGAAAAGAAGAACAGATACCAAACACATTGCTCTCTAACTTTTAATCACTATTGAAATGTTCTTTTGGATTCAATGCAGACTGGAAACAGGTATGCCTCCATGCTGACATGCTGCCGAGATTAATGGCAGCAACTGCCTGGAGGTGTTCTTGGTTCCTTTTCACCACTCCGCCATCTGGGTAGACATATGAAGATCAGTTCAGCAGATTTTAAAAATGATTACTATGAAGGTTATTCTGTTTAGCAGATGATTTTTTGTTTTGCCACTCCCACATAAATGTAAAACAGAGAATATGTTCAAAGCAGAGACAACTATAGGCCCTAAGTATTTTAATTTTCCTCTCCAGTAGTTAAAACCATTGAAAACTGAGCTTCATAACATCTAGTCATACCACAAAATGTAAATTTTTAAAATGAGTGTGTGTGCATTAGTGTAGTGTACAATTCTCTTTTCTGCCCTTAATAAATTCATCTTTGAAAATAGTTGTAAATATGAGTGAGCTATAATTTTCTTGGTAAGTTAATTCTCCTTAAAAATGTCCTTGAAATTTGTAACAAAGCAGTACAATGATTTAAAGAGATTTAAGACATCAGATATCAGAATAGCCCCAGATTCCAATAGGGTTTCAAGTTTAGACAAATATTAATTTTAAAGTATTTTAAGCTTGTGCTTTTTATCAATATTTTCTTTGTGTAAAGAAGTAATTTTATATGAGGGACACACATCTCTAGCTTTTATAATTGTCAGAGTGTGGGATTTTTTGTTATATAGTTTATATACTTCTTTACTGTCAATTAATAACTGAATTATCACTATAGTCTTTCTCTGAATTTAAGCAGAGTTTTCAAACTAGAAATGTCTCCTAATATTTTGGCTTTATCCCTTTTTGTAGGCTTACCTACATAAATTATCAGATTTCTTAAATTTGACTTTGATCATATAACAAACAATATGACATTTAAAGGGTATATCAATATGCAATATTGAAATTGTTACATATTTACATATGAATGTTTCATTGTGAAACAGTTTCTGCTAGTTTCTTTAACTGGATAGTTTTCTGGAGACAGTAGTTCTTAACTAGGAATGATTTTTCCCTTCCTGCATGAAACAGTTAGACATACCTAGAGAAATATTTAGTCCTAACAACTAGGATACTGAGTACCAATAAATTCTACTGACTCGAAGCTGTAGAAGTTGCTAGCATCACACAGTGTATACAGCCTACTTCTACTCCAAACACTTCAGAAGTTCAGAATATCAGTATTTCCAAGTTGCAAATTCCTTCACCAAAGCATATAGCAATTTAGACAAAATTCAAACTTCGAGAAATAAATAATTCACAAGTAAATATTCTAAATCTCAAAATACAGAGGCAATCTGCTGTCACACAGACACAAATTTACACTGTACAGTATAGAAACACATACATATTGATATATGCCTATATGTGTATATACAGATAAATGCATGCAATCTTTTACACTAACTGATGACCTGTTCACCATATTTGACTTCGATTCATCCTTTGGAAATATTTTTGTTTTCTTTCCTCTTGTGTTAGCCACTCCTTCATCACTAAGACTCCTTCATCACTAACACGAAGACTCATAGCCTCAGCTATCCAATACTAACAAGCTAAAGGAGTGTTTGGCTCATGATTCTGTGGTTTTCAGTTCATAGTCAGCTGCTTCCAGACTAGAAGCAGTATGGGTAGAATGTCTGGCCAAAAAAAAACTGCTCATGCATGACAGCCAGGAATAGTGGCAAAGAAGAGACTCAGGAAGGGAGATCCACCCTCCACCCCAGCCCCCCAGTGACCACCTCTTCTGACCAACCCTTTACTTCCACCATCGGGCTTAGCTGTAGTGCCCCCATGACTCAGTCACCTTTCAAAAGCCTTGTCTATGAGTGTATGAGACTTTAGGCCGATAACTACTTATAAACTCTAATGCAACAGTTACTAAAGTGCTGGATATACTGGAGTCTTTATGCTCAAATATCTAAAGCTATCTTTTCAATTTGGCATAGCCTTCCTCCTCTTAGTAATCAAGGCAGGCATAAAAGACAAGTTGTTTAAAGTGTGAAGATCACATTTAGAAAAATATTTGTATGCGTATCAGATCTCTGGTGTGCTAATTTTCAGGGTTATGACAGATTCTTCTTCAAAATTAGATACTTTTCATCTTTAAGAAGAAATGTTTTATTTAATCTCTGACTGAAATATAATTATTGCTCTTGATCACTCAATATATGTTCAGTTTTATTCAAATTGTAACTAAATGACTGAGTTGTCATAATTCTGGGTGGTGATAGGAACTCCCTGTCTACCTATGCACTCCAATACCTACTCATCCCTGCCAGAAAACACAAAACTTCATGCTACATCTCTTGCATCCGGAAGGAAACAAATAGTATATATTAGTGTGCTGGTTAAACACAATTTCCTAATTTATTTTCTTTTTCTGTTTTAAAAATGTTTGAAAATCCTGATAGGTAGCACCCATTGACATTAGGAGGAAAATAGAAAAAGACATTATGCTCCCATTTACATAATGCAAACAGGTAACTGAATATTTTCTGCTGCACTTACTGTTAAAAATACCTCACATTATTGTTTATATTTAGGTGTCCCCCAAGAGACTCATATGCTCATACATGTCAGCATTTGGAAGGCAATTGGATTATGGGAGCAGTATAACTGACCTGCTCTTAGTGAGCAGGACCTGATTGGAAGAGGTAGGTCACTGGGGGGGTGGCCTGCATGGTGCATCTTACTTCCAGCATCTTCTGGCTATCATGGTGTCTTCGTTACTTTTCTCTCATTGCTAAGACAAAATACCTGACACCCAGAATTAAGAGAAGAAAAGTTTATGTAGCTCACTGTTTGTAGAGGTTTCAATTCATGTCAGCAGACTCCAAAGCAACTATGCAGAGGGGAATAATTACGGTGGTGGAAGACAACAAAAGAAACAAGAGCCAAAAAGGAGACAGCAAACCTTTTCCTCCCTTATATTGTATGTAGGCTAGCACCCTAGGAAGGTGTAGCGTGCACACCATCCTGGTACCATCCTCTTGCACAGGATGAAGGTGTTTATAAAGTGAGGACTGTGGCACCATGCTGAGTCACTTAGTTAAGCTTCTAAACTTCTCAATATATCAACAACTGCAACATCCTGGAACATAAACAGTGGCCCTGGGGCATGTCCTCTACACACTAGGGTGCAGAACTGCTGAGTTACTTAAGCTTCTAAACTTCTCAAGTTGACACAATGCATCAACCATTATGCATACCATAAGCTTCTTTTTTCTGCCCAGGTCTTACCACTATGCAGCTTCTGCCTGAAATCAGCTGACCATGAAAAGAATAATGCTTCTAAAATTTGAGTCAAAATAAACATCTCCTCCTTTAAACTGTGGGTGTCAAGAATTGTGTCTCAACAATCACTGAAGTGACTAAAATAGATTTTTGGTGCCAGAGAAACAGGGTTGTTGCCTAATCAAAGCTAACTTTGTGATTCAGAAACCTTTTGGGACTGGCCCATTGGAGGAGTTTGGAAAAGTTTGGAGATACTGGTTACAGAAGCAATCAGAGTGTGCTGTACATCAAGTCTGGATGAAGCTTAGCAGACCAGGAAGTTGATAGACACAAATATGATAAGGTCAGGCTCAGGAGGCTTCAGTTGGAAACAAGCACTTTATTGGTTGTTGGACTGCAGACCTTGTGTGTTGCACCTTGGCAGAAAATTTGTCTACATTGTGCCCAGGTACTGAGACTTTCCAGGAGACTTATGGGAAAAACAAAGCACTATGTAATTTGGTGGAGGAAATTCTAAGGCAGCCCAACCTTCAGACTTTAGGATGGTTACAACTTGCTGCTTTTAATCAGTTCACCTGTGAGAAATAGAAGGAAGAAGTCCATTTAAAAAGTTTACAGCTTTTCCAGAAAGAAAGCACACATCAAGATGTAGAAAAGAATAGCTTGGTTATTGATAAGATTAGCATTCAAAAGAAGCCCATTAGTATGGATCAGGACAATGGGAAAAATGGCTGGAGGCCATGTGAGAAAGAAACATGATCCAACAATTTGCAGGCCCAAGAGTGCAAACCTACAAAGCTTTGATTTGAAAAGAGAGCCCTGAGACACTGTGCTCCAGAATGGGCCGCTAGAAAACTGGTTTCCCTGGATTTGATTCCCAGTGCATCAAAGTCCTCCACACCAATGTAGCAAAAAGGCCTGAAAATTGCTAGAACTGTTGGCAGATGCTGGCATCATCCATGCCATGCAGGTTGTTTAGGCAGACAGACTGTGAGAGTTGTGGAGTTAAGAAGGGTTCCACCCAGGTTTCAGTAGAAGGCTAGGAAGCCATACAATATGCTCCTGACTGAGTGCATAAAGTTGTGAAAGTGGTAGTACAGTGAAAACCCTAGATAAATAAGGCACTGGAACATCTGAGGTTGGTCTAAGGCAGTGAGTGGAATCAGTCCAAGAAAGAAATCATTAGGATTGCAATCATCAACGCTGTAGGAACAAGGCCACCCAATCTACTTGTAGCTTGTATCTTTCCACACCTGGCCCTGTGTGCTGGAACTAGAGCTTCAGGATTTAATATGTGAGCTCCTGGATTTTGGTCTTGTTTTTTTCTTTTTTTCTTTTTTTTTTCTTTTGTTTCTACCCCTGATTCTTGCCTTGTGAAATGGGAATGTTAAGCCTCTGCCCTTGTATGTCAACTACACTTCACTTCTTTTGAATTTTTACATGGGCTCCTACTTAAGAGCTTGCTTTACAATTCAGAGGAGACTTTAAACTTGAATTTTCCTGTAGTGTTAGAACTGTTAAGATTTTGGTAACTCAGATGGATTAAATGCATTTTGCATAAAAAGATGCACATGAGTTTTTAAAGGGCCACTGGTGGAATGTTATGGTTCATATCTTGATGGCCCCTAAGAGCCTCATGTGCTCATAGGTGGGGCTTTTTAAAGGTGATTATGGACATGATATAGCTGACACAATCTCCTAGGAGATTGGGAAGATGTGGGTCACTGCATTGGTGGCATGGCTTGGGGGTTAGATCTCCCTTGCTGGTTCCTTCTCTGACCAGTTTCCATGCCACGAGGATCCTTCCTCTTCTCAGGACCTTCCACTGTGGCAATGCTGAGTGGAGACAGCTGACCATGCAAGGGCTGAAACTTCTAACACAGAAACGGAAATGAATCTTTCCTCTTTTAAACTCTGGTTGCACATGTTGTATCTCAGTGATGACAAAAGTGACCAAGATATCCCACAAGATATAAAATACAATTACAGAGAATCCAGGTTATATTAACCAGAGACAATTATGTTACAGAATATGTGCATCTATTATTAAATATATCTAAATGATGAACTATATGAGTCAGTTCTACTACCAATGCAATCTGTTTATAGAACTAACAATTCCTTGGTAATTCACCATCAAATTATATTATCTGAGGATCACTTTGAGTGTATTTACTTTAGTATATTTTTTGGTTTGTTATGTTTATATTTCTTTATCTTTAGTCTAAGACCATCTTTTTATTTATTTCTGTGATATTTATAAAACATTTCACCATATTAATTTATGAAACTGCATTTTATTCTACATAAATATTTTAAATGGTCGATTATCACAAAGGATTTGCTGCATAAAATAAGCAAACTGGAATTACAATTTTATCATCTTAGAACCCAATCACTGTCACAAATTTTAAAATTATGTGAGAAAAACTAATGTGAAATGGAGCATTATAAACTTCAAATTATATTTCAGTAGTCAGTTACATAATGGTTATCTATGATTGTGTCATCTTTCCTAGGTTGTCATAACCGTAGAAAGACTTTTTGGAGAAAGTGAAAAGTAAAAAATTCACAAAGCTCATGCCCTTTAAAACAAGCAAATTGATAAAAGTGCTAAGATGGCAGGTGGTTTAGAGAAGAATATTGGCAGAATGGCTGAAGTTAAACAGACAGTGAGCTAAATCTCGGTAGTTTTGGTGAGAATCTATGCATGACTAATGACATAAAAGTGAAGAAATTCACTTTACCTATGGGGGAAGGTTATTAGAAAGTTAAGTTCAGGTAAATGATCCCAAGAGCTGGAAGAATTGTGAGTGCTAAGACATTATTACACATATAACAAGCAATTTCTACATGTCAAAGAATCTCTTTAAAAAATACTGTGTAAAATAAGACCATTTTTTAGAAAAATGGGTCACACAGTGGTATAAGACATTGAACGGGATGCATTAAACTCTGGGAGACAAGTAAAATAACTATCACTACTGTCAACAGGGTACAAATATGACCATGCATGTTTCACTACTGGAAAAGTTCATGATAACTCTATTATAATGAAAAAAATCTAGAAAATATAATAAAATTTACATGTGTTTGCATATACACATATACATATATGTATACAATAAAGTCATTTAATTGATAAAACAAAATAGTAAAAAAAAGAGGTACTTTTGTAACAAATGTTATGAAATGAGTTACTAATAATTCTATATATCCAAGATAAAATATAGTTTAAAATTGTTATATATTTAGAAAGCATGGAAAGGAGAAACTCAATGGAACACAATGAAATTTATTTTCAAAATGCCTTTAAGACTGAAAAAGAAAAATGGATAGAGGACATATTATTAATTAAGAAATCATTAATTAAGCAAAAATCAATTGCAGGATATGTATACAAAAAAGCAATACAATCAATAGCAAATATATATATCTAATTTTAAGTTTTAAAGGTTAAAATCTAAAATCTGTTTTCTTAAATAATATTCAAAAAGTAAATTCTTTATAATTATGATTTCTAGCATGAAGTAGAGAAAACTAAGATGAATGTTAAAGAACAAAATGCTATGAGATATACAAATGAAAATAATCATAGAAAAATATTACATACTGTCCAAAGATACAGCAACAAAAATTAAAATGACATTAAATAGAATTAAAGAGATAAATCCTATGAAAACAGTCATGCATATTTTAATATTAAAATATATTTTCTGGCAAGATACATACATTCAGTCTTTGCAGTCAGAACACATGTTATTTATGAAATATTTTTCACCTGGTATATTATCAAAAATCAATGATCACAGACTTCCTATATCATCCAAAAAGGGCAAAAAATGGATTTATCTATAGTTGTCCATAACAAGAATGTGTTATTTTTACTTTTTGGAAAAGCCAAATTATTATGCTTTAGAATTTAATGCCTAAACTTATCTCCCAACATTTTCAGATTATATGCCACGAGGAAGGGCACGAGAATGCAAAGTGTATGTGTAACTATTTATTATATCCCCCTCTTTCACTGCAAAATCAAAACCACCCAGCTCCTTACAGAAACACTTTTGTCTGTGAACAGGAGCGCACATGGCAGCTAACCAAAGTTTAATAACTTAAATCCATGGCACTTTATTTAAAGACATGTTTTAGACTCTTTTCGACTGCTGCTACAAAATGCCTAAAATGGGTTGATTTACAAATCAACATGGAATAGAGTGAGTGAGCAAGTGGGGACTTGTGAAAAAGGCAGAGTGAGGGGGCAGCCTCATTCAAACACACTATTTTATCTTATTATTTATTTACCTTTTTTTTTTTTTTTTGGTACCAGGAATCAAACTCAGGGCTTTGCTCTTGCCCACCAAGCACTTTGCCACTGAGCTGTGTCCGCATGTGGCAGCCTCATTCTGTAGCAGCCACCTGGCAATAATCCAGTCCATCAAAAGTGAGAATCACTGCAAGAATAACAGCAGTCCGCCCCTTAGGACCTCAGCCTCCATGGCCCAAACGCCCACAGCACCACTAGGCCCAACTCAGCACCCCGCTGCTCTGGGACTCAGAATCGACGTGAATGTTGGTAGACACGAATCATATTTAGTCACGGCAGAGACATCGCAGTAGGTTCAGAAGGATGAAAATATTCATTCTACGGATGTGCCTGTGGCACTTCTCATCACAGCATCGATCTGGAAGTACGCACTGCGCATTCATATTTACTTGCATGTTTAGCACAGCAAAAGTTACTCTGTACCTGGATACCAGTAGTACTACCATTCCTATAGGAAGAGTATACAAAAAGTAACGGATAAATAATAATAAAAAAGACAGCAGAACAAATTGAAAAGTCCTTAAAATTCAAAGATTTCTAGATAGTGCAATATTCTTCAATATCTGTTATATGTATTTGTATAAAGTTATATGGATGAAAGTATTGCCCAATGCATTACCAGTGGTTTTTCTAGATAACAAAATTTCATTTAATATAAATTTTCATTGATAAAATTCCACTATCACTTGATTTTTCTCACAATAGTTACTACATGTGAACAATACAGCTAATTTTAAACGTCCAATTACATATGTCGAACAAAGCCAAAAATTAACATACCCAATTGGAGTTTTTAAAAATGGATTGTAGAGGTAGGTAAGGGAGGTGATTAAGAAGCAGCCAAGAGATTTTCATGGACAAGTATGAAGACACTGTTTTTCCTAAGTCAGGCCATAATACTGATAATGTAATAAAATAGAATAAACACTAATTACTTACCAGATAGAAAGGAAAACATAATAGTAATAATTCAAAAACTTAGTGTACATCTGGATAATCAGGAATTTATTAGAGCTGATTGCTGAGTCCTAAACCCCGATTTCTGATCGGCAATATTGGGATGTATCCGATGTGCAGCGCTATGTATGGCTTTCAGTCCCAACTGCACAAGAGAGCTGCAGTAACTGGACACGAGGCCAGACCAGTCACGTAGGTACACTGGAATTGGGTTTTTTTTTAACACCAAATTAAGAGCTAACACAATGCAAAGACTCTCTAGTAGAAAGGCATTGGTCCCTTCATAAAGGAACTTACCATCATACTTTCTGGATGAAGAGATCTAGAGGTGATACTACAATCACTTAATATTTTAATACTTTTAGTACCTTAATAATTTTAAAATGACATGAAAATCCGGTTGGGAATTTTAATCTTGCATGCTATACCTATTCATGAGAATAACCAGATCCTTACACAGTTTGGAGACTGATTCAGATACTCATTATTTGCGATATCCGATATAATCAGCACTTGAACACTTGAAATGTGACCAATAAATAAGAACTAAATTTTAAATTTTATTTTATTTTAATTAATTTAAATTTAAAGAGCCACATCTTGGAACTAATAACTATGAATTGGATAGGGAAGCTCCAGATTTTCAACAAAATAAATCAGTCACAATTCATCCTCCAAGAGAAATGATTGAACTGACAAAGCTTCATTGCAATCATCTATTGGTGTTTAGACAGATTGAAAAACAGACAAGTTTGACTGCAAACTAACAATGAGAAAAAGGGTTTTATACCCTTTTTCTTTTTTAAATTTTATTTAAAGAGAAAAAAAGCAAAGCAGAAAAAAAGGGAAGCAATAATACAAAATTCCAAAAATAAAATAAAATAAACACTAAGAAATCACTAGTTGACAAATTACATACTGTCATCTTAGAAATATTTGCTCAAGTTACAAAATAAAAGCACACAAAGTGGACATTCAAACAGTGAGACTACAAACAGTTCTGCTCAATGATCCAACAAAAACTAAGTAATATGGTTATCGATCCTACACAACACACATGGACTTATATCCTTTAGAGCACTCCCTTTTCCTCTATTTTTTATAATAGCAATTACACATTTTGGATTTTATTACTTCTACATTTCTTATTACTTTTTACACTAGAGACACAATGTGATACTTATAAATATGATTCTTACATATATCACTTACGAGAATAGGCTCAAGTTGCCTCCATTTCAATATGAAGGCCTCCAGATCATCCTTTTTTATATCTAAATAATATTCCATTGTATAAAAATACCACATCTTTTTCATCCACTCTGCAGTTCATGGGCATTTTGGTTCTTTCCAAGATTTGACTATTACAAATTGTGCTGCTACAAGTATGAGTGCACATATATCACTGTGATAAAAGACCTTTTCAGGTTTTCTGGGGAAAATAGGGGAATAGCTGGGTTGAATGGAACTTCCAGTCCTAGTCTTCTGAGAATTCTCCATACTGATTTCCATAGTGGCTGCACCAGTCTACACTCCCACCAACAGTGGAACAGTGTTCCTTTTTCCCGACAGCCTCACCAACATTTGTTATCAGTTGTTTTCTTTATGGCAGCTAGTCTTTCCAGAGTGAGATGAAATCTCAATGCTGTTTTAATTTGCATTTGTAATTTATTTTATTTTATTTTAAAGAGAATAAATCAAAACACAACAGATCAAAGCAAATCAGAATAGAACAATGCAAGCAACACAGAACTTCAAAACAACAGGAAATTAACAGTGGCTACCATAATGTCTCTTGTTTTCTTTGAAAAAGTTGTCCATATCTTCACACACAACAATATCAAACATAACAAAATAGTATAAAACCAATCAAAAGAATGAAAGCATTACAGGGCTTCAACACCAGATAATAGGCAATGAAAAATGGTTTCTATAATGTCTCATTTTCTTCAAAACAGTTGTTCATACTATCACACATAATAAAATCAAACAAAACAGAATAAAACCGATTAAACAAATGAATGAAAACATTATAGGACTTCAAAACAAGATAATAGGAAACCAACCATGAATACCATAATAGATCATATTATGTTCAAAATAGCTGCACATACCATCAGACACAATAAAATCTAACAAAACAGGACAGAACAAAACCAAGCCTAACAAAACTGTGAAAACAATACAAGAGTTTAAGCAAAGACAGTAAGAAATTAACAGTGTCACTTCCCTCTCCTCCCAGGTGTTTCCTCCCATAGCATGTTTATAATATACACTGTGCTTTTTTGATCTCTCTAACTCCTTCTGTTTGTTATGCTAGGGTTCACCTGTACATGTTCAAGCTGTTTCACCCATGAACATGATCTCCAGTTGCATCCATTTACCTACAAGAGCCTCAAGATTATTCTACTTTATAGTTGGGTAGCTTTCCATGGTACAAAAATATCTTTCTTACCCTTTCTGAGGTTGATGGGCAAGTTACCCTTGATTTATTTCTGATCTCCTATTTTATGGAACATTGTTTTCTCTCCTTTGATTTCCAATCTATAAATTTCCTTTCAAGTTAAATGTGCTTTTTAAAAATTTTTTTATTAATTTGAAGGTATTAAAATACAACAGAACAGGATGGAATAAAGCCAATTGAGACAGTGTAGTGAAACTGGTACAGAACTTCACAGCAGGTTACCAGGATAACTGTAATAGGGACCATAGTATATCTTGTTATCTTCACAATAGTTGTTCTTTCAACCAGCTATAGCAAAATCAAAGGAAATACAGAATATTATAGAACTTATCAAAATATAATATGGAATAGAGCAATACCATTAATCGGGACAAAGCGAAGTGGTGATAAAAAATATTTGCCTTTAAAGAGACAGTAGAAGGAAACCCCCCTTTTTTGCTATATTACATAAGGTCAACCTCCCAAGAGATGCTCAGATCTCTGGCTCCCACTTGTTAGTAGTGGGGGATGAGATGTTTGATTCTTAGCCCATGCGCAGGTAGACTCACAGCTGCTTACCAGGGCAGCAGGCTGGTGCTCAGTTTTCCCAGAGCCCTAGGTTCCACCACGTCATGGATCTCAGGGTGACGTTGCAACGTTCACCCTGGGGTGAATGTGGCTTCTTCATGTACTTATTTGCCATTTGTATATCTTCACCTGAGAACCGTGTGTCCATCTCAGATGCCCATTTTTGCAGAGGGTCCTTGATTTTGGGGGGCTTGAAGTTTTTCAGTTCTTTATATGTTCTTGATATAAGTCCTTTGTCTTAGGGGTTACTGGCTAAATTACTTTCTCATTTTGTGGGTTTTCTTTTCACTCTGTTGGTGATTTCTTTTGAAGTGCAGAAACTTTTCAGTAATATGAGATCCCAATCGTTGATTCTTTGAAGTGTTTCCTGTGCAGTTTGCATTTTGTTCATGAATTCTCTGCCTACCACTATGTCTCCAAGACTTCTTCCTACCTTGTCTTCCAGTAGATTTAGTGTTTCTGTTTTAACATTTAGGTCTTTGATCAATTTAGACTTTAGTTTTGTGCATGGTGATAGGTATGGATCTAGTTTCAGTCTTCTGCATGTGGAGATCCAATTTTTCCAACACCATTTGAGAAAGAGGCTACCCTTCTTCCAGTGAACATTTTATCCCCTTTGTCAAATATCAGGTGGCTGAGTGTTTTGTAGTTGTGTTTGTATCTTCTAATCTGTTCCATTGATCCTCAGGTGTATTTCTTTGCCAGTACTATGCTGATTTTATCACTGTGGCTTTGTAGTATAATTTCAACTCAGAAATTGAGATGCCTTTGCCTTTGTTGCCCAGAATTGCCTTTACTATTCTAGGTTTCTTATGCTTCCAAATGAATAGTAGCAGTGTTTTCTCTAGATCTGTGAGGTATGTCAATGGTATTTTGATTGGGATTGCATTAAATCTGTGTAACAGTTTTGGGAGTATGGCCGTTTTCACATTGTTGGTTCTTCCTAGCCAAGAGCAAGGAATATCCTTCCATTTTCTAATATTCTCTTCAATCTCCTTTTTTTTTGCTTAGCATAATTTTCAGCATATAGGTCTTTTACATTTTTAGTTAGATTGATCCTAAGTATTTTGTTGTTTTAGATGCTATTGTGAAGGGTGAAATTTCCATAATTTCTCTCTCAGTGAGTTTTTTGTTTGTGTATAAGAATGCTATTGATTTTTCTTTGCTATTGATTTTTAAGCATTGACTTTGTATTCAGCCACACTGCTGAATTTGTTTATTACATCTAGTAGTCTTTTAATGGAGTTTTTTGGATCTTCTATATAGAGTATCATGTCATTTGCAAATAGTGATAATTTAACCTGTTCCTTTCCTATCTTTATTCCTTTTATTTCTCTTTCTTATCTAATTGCCCTAGCTTGTGTATACAGAACTATATTGAATACAAGTGATGATGGTGGACATCCTTGTCTTGTTTCTGATTTTTTTTTGTTCATTTAGTATAATGTTGGCTATTGGTTTGTCATAGATGGCCTTTATAAGATTGATGTAGACACCATGTATGCGAGTTTCTGAAGGTTTTTATCATGAACATGTGTTGAACTTTATTAAAAGCTTTTTCTGCATCTATTGAGATGACCATGTGGTTTTTGTTTTTGGCTCTGTTGATGTGGTATAGTATATTTATTGATTTGTGTATATTAAAGCATTCTTGCATTCCTGGAAGGAACCCCACTTGGTCATGATGTATAATCTTCTTGATGATTTGCTGCATTCTATTTGCCAGTATTTTAATGAGAATCTTGCATCTATGTTCATTATTGAGACTGGCCTATAGTTCCCCTTTTTGGTTGAGTTTTTCTATGGTTTTTGGTATGGGAGTCATACTTGCCTCCAGGAATGATTTAGGGAGTATTGCTTCCTTTTCAATTTCATTGAAGAGTTTAAGGAGTATTGGCATCAAATCTTCTGTAAATTTCCTGTAGAATTCAGCCATGAATCTGTCAGGATCTTGGCTTTTCTTTGTTGGTAAGTTTTATTATGTTTTCAATTTCAATAGCTGATATTGGATTATTCAAAATTGTTCTATCTTCTTGGTTGAGCTTTGGTAGTTCGTATGTTTCTAGAAATCTGTCCACTTCCTCTGTGTTTTCTACTCCATGTGAGTAGAGATTTTCAAAGTAGATATTCATGATCTTTTCAATTTCCATGGGATCGGTAGTAGTTTTCCACTTTTCAGTCTTCATTGCATGAATTTGGGATTTTTTTTCTTTTTCTTTATGAGGTTAGCTAGAGGTTTGTCAATTTTTTTTTTATTCTCTCAAAAAACCAGCTTTTTGATTCATTAATTCTTTGTATTTTTTTTTCAATTGCATTGATTTCTGCTCTAATCTTTATGATTTCCTCTTTTCTATGAGCTTTGGGTTTAACTTGCTCTTCTTTTTGTAGAAGCTTGAGATGAAAATTTAGGTTGTTTATTTGTGCTCATTCTGTTTTCTTAATATGGAAATTTATTGCTATATATTTCCCTCTTAACACTGCTTTCATTTCATCCCACAAGTTTCAGTATGTTGTTTCCTCATTTTCATTGAATTGTAGGTATTGCTTTATTTCTGCTTTAATTTCATCTGTAGCCCACTGGTTTTCAAAAAGCTGTTATTTAATTTCCATGTATTTATGCAGGTTTTGCAATTTTTTGCCATTAATTTCCAATTTCAGTGTGCTATGGTTAGATAGTATGCTTGAGTTAATTTCCATTCCTTTGGAGTTACTTAAGAATGTTTTATGGGATAATATATGTACTATTTTGGAGAACGTCCCATGGGCAGCTGAGAATACACATTCTGATGTGGTTGGGTGGAACACTGTAAACATCTACTAAGTCCAATTGCTCAAAGGCATGATTCAGTTCTATTATTTCTTTGCTGACTTTTGTCTAGTTGATCTATCTTTGTGACAGTGGGCTGTTAAAATCCTGTGTTATAATCGTGTTCTTGTGTATTTGGTTTTTCATGTCCTTTAGTATCTGTTTTATACAGTTGGGTGCTCCTGTATTTGCTGCATATATATTTATAATTGTTAGTTCTTCCTCTTGAATTTTTCCACTAATGAGTATATAGTGACCTTCATTATCTCTTTTAATCATTTTAGCTTTGAAGTCCCCATTGTCTGCCAATAGAACAGTTATCCCTGCTTTTTTTCTGGGTTCCTGTTGCATGGAATACTGTTTTCCTTCCTTTGACTTTTAATCCATGAGTTTCCTTTTGGGTCAGATGTGTTTCTTGTATATAGCATATTGTGGGATCATGTTTCTTGATCCATTCGGTCAATCTATTTCTTTTGATAGTTAAATTGAGGCCATTTACATTTATGGATATCACTAATATGTACTGGCTCAACTTTGCTATGTTTTATTCCAGTTACTTGCTTTCTGCTTTTCCCCCTTTTTTAATTGCTTGTCCTACCTTGTTTCTTTCTGTTGTTGTTCTCTAGATTGTGGTCACTTTTATCTCTATCAAGTTTGTCTTTCAATACTCTTTCTAGGATTGGCTTTTTGGACATGAATTTCTTCAGTTGCTCTTTTTCATGGAAATACCTTGTTTCTCCATTAAATTTGCATGGATGTTTTGCTGGGTACATCAGTCTGCATTGTAAGTTGTTTTCTTTCAGGGCTTGAAATACCTCACTCCACACTCATCTTGACTTGAGGGTTTGTGCTGAAAAGTCTGCTGTGATTCTAATGAGCTTTAATAGGTGAGTTGTGTCTTTTCTCTAACAGCTTTTAGTATTCTGTTTTTATGCTGTATGTCTGAGACCTTAATTATTATATGTCTAGCTGTAGATTTATGTTGGTTGTGACTGTTTGGCATTCTCTATGCCTCACTTATCTGCATGTCACATTTTTCCCCATGTTTGGGAAATTTTCTTCTATTACTTCTATGAATATTTTTATTATGTCATTTGCATTGACTCCTGTGTTTTCACGGATACCTATTAATCTTATTTTTCTTCTCTTGGCATCATCTTGAAGCTGCTGGATTATCACTTCATGCTGCTTTATTATTTTTAAAAGTTCTATCCTTTCATAATCACTAGTTGTGATCCTGACCTCAAGGTCTGCAATCCTATCCTCAGCTTCATGTAAATGATTTTGCCAGCTTTGAATAGAATTTTTTGTTTCTTGGATGTCTCTTTGAGATTGTTTCATGAATTCTACTTGTTTTCTATATTGCTCATTCATTCAAGGTTTCAATCAGTTTCCCATGCTCCTGTACTTTTTTCTCTAGTTCTTCTTTAGCTGCACTCAGCAGCTCCTTTATTAAGGTCATTACCTTTATTTCTACATGGGAGAGTAGTTCTAATTTGATTTCCTCATGGAGTTGTTTTTTTTATTTCATTTGCTATCTTTTCAGAGATTTCTAGTGTGTTACTTTTGAAGTCCTCTATTTCAATGTCTCCAATACTTGCTCCTGGTGGACTAGATGTTTGAGATTGCATTTTGCTTTTTCCTTTTGCCATTTTCACCTTTTGAGTTAATATTTGGTCCTTCAGACCCACTAGTGTCAACTGTTGGTAGTATGTATCTTGGAGTCCTAATGTAAGGTTGATCTTTGTCCATTTGTTGGGTCCAACAGTGAATAGGTAGGCCAGTCACCTGTCTTCCCACTGCAGGGCCTGTTGGATGAGTTCTATATTCTTCCTCACTGTCAAGCCTAGTAGTATTGATGTAGGTCAACTTTTAGTTCCTGCTATTACTTTATCTTTAGGTTATTCCAGGTCACCAAGTCTCCCTGTCTATAGCATTTGTGTTGGCTGAGACCCTACTATGTCCCTATTGTGTGTCTTTGTGTCTTGTAGCCCTTTTGATTTTTTCCAAGTTGGGGGAGTTCTTATTGGCACTCTCCTCACTCTGCCTGATGTTTTCTGTGTGCAGGAAGGAGTCACCTACACTCTTGTCAGACTCACCAAGGTCTTACAGTTAGCTGGAGGAAGCCTTACTACTGGCCCTATTTAGCCACTGTACACCTCTATTTTAGGGGCATACTCACCACACCGATTGAGCTTGCTGAGATCTTCCATTTGCATGAGGCAGTCACTGAATCTCCCTCAAGCTAGCACAGTTAATCAACTGTAGTCCAAGATTCTGGGAGAAAGTGTGGGAGCTCTGGTAGGAGTTCCTAGGTCCTTCAAGGTGTTCTAGGGAGAAGGCAGAGTTCCAGGAGAGGCCCTGTCTAGGCCAGCCCCAGGTGCGCCTCTATACCCTTTTTAAATTTGCATTTTTTTGTTCATTTTTTGGCCATGCTTGTGGAGTACAAATTATTGTTTCTTTATTTTTTCAAGACTGGCTTTATTTTGAGATTCATTTTGAAAGAGTATTCCTCCACACTTCTACGGCTTTTGCTGTTTAACAATCTGAGTATCTGTTTCTAATTCTGTTCCTTTCTCTTACCACATTTGAAATTATCTTCCCTTTCTGACAGAATAAATTTCTAGGCTGATTGACATAATGTCATTCCCAGATTTTATTTTCTCCAACCACATTTGGGATTCACATTTTTTTCTCCATATGACTGTTACACTTCTGAAGTAAGAAATTCCTAAGAAGTATTTCATTCTAAATTTTAACAAGTGTCCTACTTATTTAGAATGTTTTAATTTCTTGAAATAGTCATCTTTTGATCTTTTTCCTCTAGAATCAATATTTCTATAGATATAAACTCAGGTCTCTAGAATTGCCCATTATAATTAGTATTTCATTTTTATTTTTTAATAAACTCAACAGAGAAAAACACAAAAATTATGAAAACTAATGTTTCAGTCCCTTCTCTGCCATGAGGCAAGCATAATCATGAGTTTTGTCACTATCATTACTGAGATTTGAATGTTGATATTTAATACACGCTAAGTACTATACATAGCAAATCTTTCAAACCAGTAATAAAAATGATATTTAAGTACTTGTAAATGTGCAGATAAATTAAAGAATTGCACCATTCAGTTTGTGCTTCTATGAATTAGAATAATTTAGAAACTACAGGTGAAATCACAAAATACAAGTTCTGTGACGGGCTTATTTCACTTAGCATAATATCCTCAAACTTTATCCATGTTTACATATATAATAAAATTTCCTATTTCAAGGTTAAGTAACATTCCATTGAGATACATATATCTTACATATGCAGTATAAATATATAATGTCAGAATTTTAGTATCAATGTATGTCATACACATTGTATATCATATATATATATATATACATATATACATGTATGTTTCATGTATCAAATCCATTCTTTCATTGGTGGAAATTTCAGTTTTTTCTACAACTTGAGAGTTGTGAATAGTGCTACAATGAATCTAGGAATGTTAATATCCCTTATAACCATGACAATGTCTATTATCTTAGCTGTAAAATGCGATTGCTATGCTATTTGATATTTTTTCAATTTTTCTGAGGCGCTGTTATATCATTTTTGGTAACAGCTGTATAGATGTATACATTCATCCACACCATGCAAAGGTTCAAATTTCTCCACATCCTTGCCAGTACTGATTTGCTGTTTTGTTTGTTAGCATTTAGATAAAGGTCTCCCTAATGGTGCGTAAATACGTCATTATGGTTTTGATATGCCTTTTCCTCATGAAAGGTGATTCTGAGCATGTTTTCATGGCCCTGCTGGCTATTCGTACATCTCTTTTTGAAAAACTGTCAATTCCTTTGCCCATATTTAAATTAGAGTGTTTTTGTTGTAGATGTTATTAACTTGTATTCTATTATACTTTGAATATTAATCACTTATCAAATATTTAATATGAAAATATTTCCTCCTTCTCTAAGGTTGCCTTTCACATTTGCCTTGGTTACTTTACTCTTACTGCTGAGACAAATTACCAAAGTTAAGGAAGGAAAAGTTGATTTGGCTCACAGTTTGTGGAGGTTTCAGTTCATACTCAGCTGGCTCCAAGGCTGGTTGATGTGGCAGAGGGACAACAGTTCATGGCAATGGCAGATAACAAAAGCAACAAGGGAGGAGAGCATGAAGACTCTTTATGTCCTTTACAATGCATGTAGACTACCCACCCCAGGGAGGGTGTAGCACTCATGCCGGTAATTCCAGCATTGAGCCATGAATCAAACACAAACTCTAGGAGCCTGCTCCCATGTCTGCATGAGGCTTTGAAAGAACATCCAGACACAAACCATATAAAAAAACAGCTATTACATAGAAGTTATCTCTTTCAAATTTAAAAAAGTCTCTGGGAATTCTTATCTCACAAATACCCAAAATATGAATCATAAACACATCACTGTAAATATAGCAAGATCACTTCTATGCACGCTGGATTAACATTTTAATGTCTCATAAACATAAAGCTAACTCTTGAAACAGGATTTAATAGAAATGTCATGTCCAGCAGAGGCCCCAGATAATTGTCTTAATTGAGAAATGTAATAGTCACTGCTAACAATTGTTTTGAAACTCCAGTAAAACAAATAAACTCTTATATACATTTTCATTCTG
This sequence comes from Dolichotis patagonum, assembly GCA_004027295.1. Lineage (NCBI taxonomy): Eukaryota > Metazoa > Chordata > Mammalia > Rodentia > Caviidae > Dolichotis > Dolichotis patagonum. The sequence goes on along the minus strand of PVJX010002876.1, from coordinate 56,799 downwards.
CACTAACCTTTGACTTCTTTGTATAGTTTTTGAGTCTTTTCCCTCACTGAAAGGGCAGGAAATCAGAATGAGAGGGCTCACTCTCCTGAGAGTCATTCACCACAGACTGTCCTGGAGGCCAGTCTGCTCATCTGAGATGGTACACTGATGAACTCAAGTGTCCCCAAAAAGAACCACAGTATATCTGTCAACAATGGCTGCACATCACTCTGCTGACTATTGGTCCTATTCCCATGGATTGGTGTATTTTTTGTTAGTTTATAACTAGGAGGCGTATACCCTTTCAACGAGTCCTTATTCTGCTCTCTGACCACATAGTGGCTTTTCCATGTGGCTATGACAGCCTTGCTCTGCATTCTGCTTCTAGGACCTATGACTCTAAGGAATAGTTTTTTTCCTAAATTGCTCTTCTTCTCCTTTTGTGGTTTCACCTTACTGACTATCATAAAAGAATACAAAGCATGGTGAGATTGCGCATTCATGCCTTTTCCCTGTCCTTAGTGGAAAAGAATTAAGTTTTTCATCCATTATTCTAGCTAAGGATGCCACATATACATCATTTACTATGTTGAAGTGATTTGCTTTTATTCTTAGTCTGTTGAATATTTTTGTTGTGAAACAGTGTTTATTATGGTTTATGTCTAGATGTTTTTCCAAAGCCTGGTGTGCTCATAGGTGGGATTTTTTTGAGCTGGCAGGACCTAAATGTGTATGATAATGGGATTAGGGGTGTTTGATACTAAGTTATACAACTGATTGAAATTAGCATAGTTCTGAATGCAGTTGAATGGATTTACTGAAGCCAGAAGTCATTCCCTGAGTGTTGGTAACGTCATCCAAAAAGCTTGATTCCTGTATGGTACAAAAGAGAAATGCATGCCCTCTGCTTGCTGCTTCTGTTGCTGCTCCTTGCTTCTGCTTGCCATGTCATGGACTGTTTCTTCTCTGGGATGGCCTGTCTACCATTCCACACTGCCCTAGAGCCAGTCAACTATGGACTGAAACCTCTACAAACTGTGAGCTGAAGTATATGTGTCCTCTTTAACTTTGGTTGTTGAGTATTTTGTCACAGCAGTGAAAACATTAACCAAAAATAGTGTTGAATTTTATAGACTATTTTTTCTCATGAGAAAAATTTGCTGTTATTGTCATTGACTTGTATTTCTTTTGTACTTTGAATGTTAATCACTTATCAAATATTTAATTTGAAAATATTTTCCCCATCTCATAGGTTGCTTTTGCTTGTGATATCTATACCCTTTCCTCTGTTAATGCATTGTATCACATGATTTGCATATCTCAAATCATCTTTACACCCAGAGGTGAAATTCTACTTGTTCACAGTATATTTTATTGTGGTCCTGGAGATCAACCAAGTATATGATGCTCTGATGTATCACTGAATTACATTTATTAGTGCTTTTTTTAAAGAATTTTTACATCTATACACTTTAAAAATATTGTTCTATAATTTTCTTTCATTATATTGTCTGTGGTTTTGGCATCAGGATAAATCTGGTCTCACAAAATATATTTGGAAATATTGTCTCCTTTTCAAAATTTTGGAGAGGACTGAGACATAGTGGTATTAGTTCTTTTTAAATGTGTGGTAATGTCATCTGGTCCTTTTTGATGTAAGCTTTTTGATGTGAGAAACCTTTGATTTGTGATTGTTTCCATATTTGTTATTGATCTGTTCAGATTTTATTTCTTCACAACTTTACTTTGTTTTGTTGAGTGTTTCTGGGACTTTATCAATTTCTTTTAAGACACACAATCTGTTAGTGTCTCACTGTGAAGAGTAGTGTCTAGTGTAGTTCTATACCTAGGTAGGTTCTTAAATCTAATGTCCATTTGTTTCTCCCAGATTTATAAGTTTTTGACCATAATTTCTTCAAATATGTTTCATGCCCCTTTGCCTATTCACTTTTGATACTCCATTACTATGCACATTGGTCCACTTCTTGGTGCCAAATAAAATTCTTAAGCATTTTATACTTATCATCTATTTTTCTTTTGTTTTTTTTTCTTTCATACTTTGTATAAATTCTTTTTGTTGCTACTATTTTATTTTGCTTTTGTTTTTTAGGATCTCACTATTTAGATCAAGTTGTTCTTGACTCACTGTGTAGCCTAAAATAACCTCAAACTTAATGCAGTCTTTCTGGCTCAGCCTCTAGAGTGCTGGACTACTAATGTGCACCCCAACACCAAGCTGCTGTATGAATAATTTCAAGTGAGCTGAGCTCTTAATTCATTGATTATTTCTTCTTCTTAATCAAGTCTGCCATTGATGTGTTCTTGAAAAACTGTGTTAGAGGTTCTCTGGAGCTGCTAAGGATCAGCCAGCTTTTGTTTGCTCTGAATGGTCTCCTGGCATCTGGCGTATGCCAGGTTCCATGAATATTTTGTCTCAGAGAAGACAGAAAGCAATGTATTAGGTAAATCTCTGGAAAGCCAGCACACTGGATGAAGACAAAAATCGTCCTTTGGTTATTTTCCAAAGTAATCCAGAATCTTGGATTCATATCTCAACCCCCGCATGCCCTGAGAAGAAGCTAAGGGTTCAATTTCCTCCTAATCACATTTCAAGGTACAAATGGGAAGTCTCTGATGAGTCAGTGCCACAACTGTGCTACTGAATTTAATACAGCACTTTTCCTTCTTTTGGTGTGCAGGAACTCATAGCTCATTGCTTCATCACTGATGAAGGGTATTTGTCCATTTTATGTGATTGAATCAGTATTTCTTGGAAAAGTAAGGTCTGAATCTTGCTAATGGGTCATCTTGCCAAATTATTGCTTTTTATTTTTAGTTTTCATCAACATTTTTGGTGTTATCATTTAAAAATTTAATTGCTACATATTTACTAACCTTGCATCTTATATTCCAACACTTTTATACATTTACTCATTATTTCTAATATTAGTCATTTTTTTGCATTCTTTAGGATTATGCATGGAAAACATGTCATCCAAAAGTAATGTAGTTTTCAATACTATTTTCTGACTTTATGCTCGTTCTTTCCTTTGCTTCACTGGAATGACAAATCATACAGTAGAATGGTGAATGTAACATTTAGAGCAGATATTCTTATATTCCTCTTCAACATTTTAATATTTCATATTTAAATATCATATTAGCTATACATTATTCATGAAAACCTATTAATCTTTTGTCCTATTAATCTGTCATCCTATTAATATATTTTAAAATTGATATCTATTCCTAGATGCCAAGACTCTACTGAAAAATATACAATAATTTTTCTTCAGTCATTTATTTATTTATTTTTTACCACAACACATTACATTTGTGAAATTTCAACCTACCTTTCCTATCTTGGGTGAAATATATTTAACAAAGATATATGTCACATTTTAAATCTAATACTGGATTCAATTTGCTAATATCTTGTTTAGAATGATTATGTTTCTGTCTGTGAGAATTATTGGTCTGCAGTGTGGTCTTGATTTGTTTTCCTTTTATATTGCATGAGGTTCAAGCTTAAATTAATGTTATAAACCTTTCCTCTGCTCTAGTATAAACTTTTAATCTGAGACTATCCTGTCAGCATTGAAAATAGCCTTTCTCTCACAAGTTTTTATGTCATTTCTCTTCTCATTCATTCCAAAATTTTGCCAAATTTCCACTTTATTGGATTTTAAATTTACTATATATATTAAATGAGCCTCCATCATATTCTGTGCAAATTGTTTAAAGTAATAAAACAAACCTAATAATACTGAAAATAAAGTTCATTCTGATCTTTATGATGGGTTATAGAATCTAGACCTAATTTGGGTAAGTCATTTAGCAATTACAAAAGTTTTATGTTTCCTAGAAGAAATTTGAAATTTAAATTAATATAGGTCCCTTGGAAAAATCAAATAGTAGTTGCATAAAATTTTAATTATGCATATGTCATTAGTGGATTATAATGATTTGAGGTACTATCTCAATTTCTGATAACCTCAAATTCTAATAAATTTTCTTTCTCTATAAAATGTACATGTAATGTGAAATAAAAAGAATAAATTTATAATTATATATAAAAGAATGCTTTAATTTTTATTCTTCACTCCTCTAACTACATGGTACACAACAGAGAGCTTTACTCTGTTCATCTCATTCTTATATGTGTATTAGAGTATGAGTTTGTTTTTCAGATTATAGTGCATATAATAGAAATGAACTAATTATAAAAGGGTAAGATTGTTTATTTTTCAAAATTACATTGATAACAATCTGTAGCAAGTTACATGTTTATGATGGCATGTGGCCAACAGGCATGGATGCAAATGCTTCAGCTTTATGTAAAATATTTTTATATAGAGAGAAAAATTATCACACAGTTATTTAAAACTGAGATAACAATATAGCGTACTCCTACACTGAGAGATTTTTGCAACTACAGTAACTCACACTGAGAAAAATAATGGTTAGTTTATCTATAAGCATCAATGATTGAGTGATTGTCTCTCCAATCTTACCTTTCTGCTGCAGTTACCTTTCGGCCAGCTCATCTTCCATTTTGATTTACTCATTAGATCTCCAGAGCTACAAAGAAGCATGTGCCCTCTGTCCCATCAAGGACTCTGCTTTTAGCCTGGACATCATGTCCTCCTTATCTTCCCGGCCATCAGTGCAGACACCTGAGCTTTTTGTTTTAGCAGATTGTTTTTCTTAGAATTGTAGATCTCACCCTATACATCCATTTCCTCTCAACACACAACGCATTGGTTCAACGTAAAGTCAACACCCTTGCGCTCATCCTTGTCTCTCTTGATTTGTGAATTTATACGAAATGCATCCCTTTAATAGTATCATTAAGCATGCTCTTCAACAGTATTTCCAAAACACTCTCACACTCATGGATCACTAGAAGTACAGAAAACTCAAGATATACCCAGTGTTTAAGTCTTTCAAAACTCGATAATTTTATTGTATCTCATTTCAGTTACATAGAAAAAATATTTATTTATTTACGTACAGGGAATTGAACCCAGAGCTTTCACACTGAGCTACATCCCAGTCCTGTTTTCACACTGTAGTTTTGAGACTAAGTCTCCCTGTATCCTTATGTTGGTCAGGCTGGCCTCCAGTCTTCAATCCTCATGTCTCAGGTCTCCAGTGTTCTAGGGTTGTAGACATAAACACCGCGTTCTGCAGAAAATTATAATTTTAAATACACTAGAATCTTTCTCTGTAATTTTTAAAGATTGGGAAAAATAACCAAAATGCTACCTATTCAAATGGAGCCACTCTAGATGAAACGTTGCCCAACTATAGTTTAGGAGCCTCTTACTTTTATAGAAGTTTACTGGAACACAGGCATGCTACTCTGTCCACATATTGCCTACATGTTGACTTAATTGTGATAACCGACCTTTAGAGTCGGAGGTTACTCTGAACATCATCGAGGTCAATTCTACAATTTTATAGGTGAAGTTGAAGGGAATTACACAAATCAAGATCATACATGTAGCCAATTAAAGGATAAGAGCAAGAAAAAAATACACATTTTTCCTCTGTTATTACTGCACCTAGCACCGTCAGAGGAACACACAGGGACACTTCTTGTTTGGGCCAATGATCCAGGTTAATAATGTGGCACTTGGAGGTGCCATCTCCGAAACCTTCCATCTGCCTCCTCCAGCGATGTTGACCAGGTCTCTGAATATTTTCATACAGTGGCTACTCAAGTGGTTGAGTATTAGCACAGAGAATGGATTTCGAATAAATGCAGGATCTATTTTTCTCATATCAAATCTTGCCTATGATTATATGCTGTCTTTAAAGACTATGAATTTTAGATTAGTAAATATTTTCCAATATAACATAAATTCTAAAACTTTAAATAAAAGTGCCTTCCAATTTTAGAATTCACTGCAGCACATGATTGTACACACAGCATACCTTCTCTAACATTATGTACGTAGTAAGGTATATTATGTTGTGGCTTTGTAGGATGTATTTTCTGATAGTATATCTGTTTTTAGATTATAGAATAGTTAAATAGACTATATGAATATCTCTCATAAAAACACTGCCAGAAAATAAAAGGCAACTTGAAAGTCTAAATTATATTATTATATGCAACATCAGATATGAAAGTTCAGTTTTATTGGAACAAACATGCAACATAGTGCTTGTGAACCATTGACATGTTCTGCAACAAAAGCATATATTTATGAGTCTGACATTTAACATATTTTGGAATTTTCTGTATTTCCTTATGTTGTCTTGTTTATTTTACTTTTATATTATTTTAGTTTAAACATTTAGATTTTATCAATTTACCTTTTTACATTGCCTAATATGGAAAATTTACATGGATGCATTTTTAACCAATTTTAGGATACACTACTACTATTTTTAGGCGAAAAAGAGATCACCTTAGGTGATAGCTCATCAATATCCTTGTGACTATTTCTCTGAAAACTTTTATCTTTACCTTTCTCTATAAATAGCTATGAAGCCTGGCACACACAGTTGACCTCATAATTGAAATAACTCTTAGTGTTAGCAAACACTGTCTTCTTTCACTTCAGAAGTGTCTTTATTTCAATTTATTAGAACTAAATGTCTGTCTTCTTTAGTTGTTATCATGCATCCATTACTGTTTGTTTTCATTTATCCTCAGATTGAGCCCACTGGCTCTTGTCTTTGTCACTGTGCCCATTTCTTTATGTCTTGTTCTATTTTCCTTTAACAAACAAATAATACTGCCTAAATATCTATAATAATTATTTGAGTTATTCTGTTGAATTCTCATGTATTGTTACTTTTTATTTCCCAGATAATGAAAAATGTACATTTTAACTAGTAAAAGACCATTTGATTATAAAATATAATGAGTCTTCATTGCCATTTAACTATCCTCCTTTAACTGACCAAAATGACCATGCATCCTAATTTTTCTAGCATTGACTTAGTTTACATATTTGTTTTGGCATTTTGGTAGATCGTAGGAAACAGGGAGGTACATTTTTTTCAAAAGGGAAGGTGACCAAAATTGAAGGGAGAGGCAGGAAGGGAATGGAGAAAGAATTAAAGTGTGTCGGATACATGTACAAAATTCCCATAATAAATGTAATCATTAGTTACTGCAATTACATACTAATGGGTAAAAAGTTACAATAAAATGAAGAAGGAAAACTAAAACAAAGAATCATTGTCCCCAGAATGTCTATGGCTAAGGAAAATGTCCATGATTGAACATGTTTTAAATCCTATCCTCGTTTCCCCCTGGCAGGATTTGCTTTTTTTTTTTTTTTTTCATTTCATTTTATTTTATTTTAAAGAGAAAAAACAGATAACTAAACAGTGAAATGAGTTCCAAAACAGGGTAGTATAACAGTTGCAATACTTGGTACATTGAGTATTGGTGTCTTGTAGTGGTTATTCAGAGTACAGGACATAGGCATGATATCTTGTCCAAAAAATATTAGCACAAATTATGCTTTTCAAGGAACAAACAGAAACTATCTGGATATATCCATATACATATATTTTTTTTCCTTTTACCCATTCTTCCTTTTCCCTATCACAGTTTTTCTTCTCTTTTGAAGTTTCTTCACAATTCACATTATGTCTTGTATATTTTTTTATTTTAAAGAGGGAAAATACCCAGAAAAATCAAGATGCAAACAAACTTTAAAAATGACAACAAAAACAAAACAACAAGAACAACAGGAAAAAAATACAATAGCTAGATAGGTTTTCAAAACAAGATGAAAGGAACCTAAAAACAATTGTTACATTGCATATTGCTGTCTTCAAAATAGTTGCTCAGGTTACCAGATACAGGAATAAAACAAAAAAATGTAACAAAATAATGGATTTCAAACACAAGACAGAAATCCTCTATAACTGCCACAATATACACTGCCATCCTCCAAATAGGTGCCCAGACCACCAGCCCCAGGCCTGCAAAGCCAGTCAAAAGACACAAGCATCAAAGTGTTCCTTTCACCTCAGAAGTTATCACATCACCGAGTCCTGCGAATCAGTCTGTTGCTTACCAGGTGTGTGGGGAGGGTGAGATATGCTCTTCTGGTTTCCCAGCCTGCGCACCAGCTGTCTCACATGCTTTGTCTTCTTGCTGAATCTCCTCCTGGTCCCCATGGTGGAGCCTGGCTCACCATCACGGTTCTTCTTACATTCCTGTTGCCTTCTTCTCTTCTACTGAATGAAAGCACAGAAGTCCATGATAAGAAAGAAGGCTCTAAAAGTTTCTCAAACAGGTTGCTCTTCATAGTGAGGACTTCTACTTAGTGTTATTTAAAGTATTTCAATGTAATACACAAGATAAATATGTAAGTGTAAATGAACTGGAAGTCTGTAGCCTAGAACCAAATAAGTGGCATTGAATTAGTCCCATACTCCCCCACACACAATTAAGAAGTGTTAGCTAGTATTTAGATTAATTTAATTAAACATTCACCGTCAAAAGATTCTATAAACTTTGTTGTTAAGTCTAAAGCTGCATGTTAAATTGTTGGTAACAATAAAAGATGAGAGAAAAAATTGATGAAATGCATGAATATATGTGGGGTTGTTTAATATGTCATACCAACACACTGTTTGCCTGAATTTTCAATAGTAATCAGATGAAGCTATGAGTTAATGTCCTTTCAAGTGATTTTCTAGGTTTTGACTCAGGAAATCCTTATGTCCTATTTTTTGCTTAGATTCTATCCTATGATATAACCAGTTCTTTAATTGATTTTTAAATTAGACTATTATCCTAACAGCCTGAGGTATACTTCACATGCATTGAGCTCATGAGATTTTTGCAAAATTATAATTTGCCTGTCTGTGAATTAATAGCTATGGCAAAATTCAGTTACTTCAGTTAAAATAGTTCTGGGGATAGCATTCTTGTTGATGAAGATACAGACCTCTCCTAACTTTAAAGATGAGACCCATCATTGTGAATAGCAAATTAGGATAGGAACACTGATCTGTATGGTCATTATTTATTTCGATGGCCTATGGAACAATGAAATTCTTTCTTTGGGATATAATTTTTTATTAGCGCATGTCCAAGGCATGTAATGTTTACATTCATCTTAGGGAGTACTTCAAATATCTTTTCTCTTTCTATTCACTTTTTGCTGCCCTCTGTCCTCTCTCCTTGCTTTAACTGTAGATCCCCTTACCTCATGTTTTAGGTCACATTTGTGCTACGAGGTTTGCAATGACGACATTCCTTGTGAGTAGTTGGTATGTGTACAGGACATATCTTAATTCTTCTTATATCCATCCTCCTAACCTCCCACACCTCCCTCCACCCTCCATCTCTCTGTCTTCTGCAAAAGATCTATCTCTCCATTTCCTTTTATATATTAAGTGGAAAAAATGAGACACACAAGCTTAAATATCACTTACATGAGCCACCTATGTGTAAATAAATTATAAAGCAAAATGAAACAGTTCCTTTCTTTCAAGGGCCTTTTCTTCCTGTTTTAGTAGGAGGTTTAAATGCCATCCAATCTGCACAGCGTATACAGCAAGCAGCTCTGTAGTCATCATTTCACTGTGTGTTCACAAAATGGCTTTCTAATGTGAATCAGCACCGAATTGGATAGTCCTGGAATAGCCAAAAGAAAAGTCAACAGGTTAACCATACTAAAAGTGAACAATCAGCTCCTGGGTAATCAGGTTACTATACACAAATTTCATTTCTAACTGGAAGTGTTGCTCCTAATTTTCTCTTTAGTACACATTATGTCAGAGCCTTTCATTCTCTGACCTTTCAAAATCTGTTTTATACTAAATGTTTCCCTCCTCTCTTTGAGGCTTAGTTTAAATGGGTTTCCTGACAGACCATTAAGCACTGTTTCTGGTGCCTTCCAAACCTCACCTGGACAGAGCTTTCCCTCATACTGATTCACTGATTTTATTATTGACTCAGCCTCTAACAATTCCTATTCTGAAATTAGGAAGGACCTACAGAGTTATGATGCTTTTTCTATTTCAAAAGTTCTCCCCATGTTCATGTTGAAGGGCATAAGACAAACCTGCACTTAGGGTTTGTGGGAAAAAAGGGATACCTGCTGCTAATACAGTTGTTTCTAGGCCACAATTAACTGCAAGCACAAAATTGCAGATATAAGTGAACTCCATTCAATATAAGCTTGGTATGTAAATATAAGGTTTATACCCACCAGACAGGCCAGGAGGTACTGCTGGTGTTGGAGCATGCTGTTATCAATGAGATGTGTTCTCAGCCTGGGGATGTGTGCTGATGGCTTTGAGAGTACCTGGGTGTCTCCGTCCTCTCCAGTTCCATTTCTGCAACCTCCTTTATGTGAAAAATGTGTGAAGTGCTGCATATGCCAATTTGGACCCGGGTTTTCAGTTATTGACACACATACATTCTGACAAACCTTCTGTATGAGTTATGAGTTAGCTCAATTTTCTGGCTTCAAAACTCCCTTGGGCCAGTGGTCAAAGAAGCCTCACTCCATTTCACAAAGTGTAAATCAATGATAAATTTAGGAACAAGCCAGTGGCATGTAGTACATTCATAATGTTATATGGTTATGAATTTAGCAAGTACCCCCTCTATCGACTTTTGAAACGATTTCATCTCTCCAAGAAATATCCATTAAGCAGTTTCTAATAACTCTTACCCACTTTCACCCAAGCCTCCTGCTTGTAGATTCTAGAAACTTCTCCAAGCCAGCTATATGAATGTATCTATTCCAGGTATTTTATATTAATGGGCCTTGTGAAATGTAACTTTTTTTGATTGCCTCCTTTAACATAGGATGATACTTTATTGGTTTCCCCATGTTGTGTCCTATATCGGTATTGCATTGCCTGTCAAACTTTAATGGTGTATTATTCCACTGTCTGAATATGTCATAACTTGCACATACAGTCTTTATCCGAGGGACATCTGAGTTATCTCTGCCTTTTCACTATTATATGTTTTGTTGCTAAGAACCTTCATATACCTTTTATTGTCTGAGTAATAATTTTCATTTATTTGGGGTGCTCTGGGAGTACAATTTCTGAGTCATATGGCAATTCTGTGTTTAGCTTCTGAGGAAATGCCAGAGTTTTCTCTACAGCAGCCAAAAGTTTCTGCATTTCTGACAGCAGTGTACAATGGTTTCCACTTTTCCATATCCCTATTAACACTATATTTTCTGTATTTTTGTATCAGAGCTAAACCAGTGGGTAAGGAATATGAAGTGGAATGTCACTGGAGTTTTGCTTGGCATTTCTATTACTAGTTTTCTGAGTGCTTATTTTGGAAATGTGTTTGATGCTGTCAAACATGCTTTCTGCATTCACTAACGTGATATTGTGAAGTTTTTTTTCCTTTTCATTAACACGGTGTAGTGCATTCATCAATTTTTCTTATGATAAACTCTTCTTTGTTGGAGTAAATCCAACATGGCCATAGTGAATAATACTTTCACTATATTACTAGATTCAATTTGTTAGTATTTGCTGAGAATTTTGGTGTTTGTATTTATAAGGGATTGTAGCCTATAATTTTCTGTAGATATCTTCTTTGTTGGATATCTGTGTATTGCTTGCTTCAGTGAATCAGTTAAAGGGTGTTTCTGACTATCTTCTTGAAGAGTTTGAGGTAGATTGTTGTTTATAATTTATGAACATTAGTACTCACCAGGGAAGACTGAGTTTCTTTTGTCATGAAATTTTAAAATTATTACTTTAATATTGTTTCTTGTGATGAGGTTCTTTTGAGTGTTTCTGTAATTAACATATTTTTAGGTATTCTCCCATTTCATACAAAGTCTCTAATTTATTAGCATGTATAGTATTCTATGTATTCATACTATTATTTTTTATGAGCATTTGTATTTCTGCAAGATTGATAGCAATATCACACCTATAGTTCAGATATTATTTATTTGTTCTATCTCTTCTTTTTTTGTCAGTATCACTAAAGATTTAGCAATTTTAGTAATATTTTCCAAAAACCTCTGTGTTGTTGCTTCATTGAATTTCTATATCGATTTTTCTTTCTCGATTTCATTTGTATCCATCAAATCTTTATTATTTCCCTTTTATTGCTAGTTTGGGATTTTATTTGCTCTTCATCTTATAATTCTTTATCCTTAAGCTATAGAGCTATTATTAATTGAAGATTTTTTTTGTAATATAGACATCTTTTAGCACCAGAAATTTCTTTCTAGCTGCCCTCCCTGCATCCTACAGATTTGGAAATGCTTTTCTGTGTGATTGTCACAAAGAACTTTCTAATTCACCTTGATTTCTTCTTTGACTCATTGGTGAGTGCATTAACTTCCATTTATCTGTAAAAAATTTCCATTTTCTCTGTTCTATTGATTTTTAGTTTATTCCAGTGTGATTAGAAAAATACTCTGTATTATTTCATCATTTGAAACTTATCTGAATGCTTGGGTCATTCATTTTGGGTCTGTGATACATTTTAAGTATATAATCATGATCATAGCTATTTGTATGTATGTAAACTAATCCTTTACCAATATACAACACTCATCTTTGTATTTAACAGTTATTAACCCAAAGATCCTTTATATTTGACTCAAGCACTTGCTAGACTGGATTCCTATTTCTGAGAAATTTTAATATACTATATTTTGATGCAAAACTTTTATAGTTATGGTGGTTGAAGAGTGTTTACTTTCTGTAGTATGTAGATTTAACATCTTTATTAAGTGTGGAGCTTTGTAGCCATTATTTAAATATGTTTCCTCAGTCTCTCAGAATTCTCATGACTAGGATATTATTCCATGGGATTGTATCTCACTGGTCCCTTAGTTTCTATTAACTTTGTTCATTTGTATTTTTTCTTCCTTTCCCTCACACTTCAGAATTTCAACTGTCTTTCTCAAAAAACCTGATTATGCTTCCTTCTGCCTGCTCAAATCTGCTGTTGAATACATATTTTTTTTCATTCCAGTTGTGAGACTTTTCAATTGCAGAGAGGACAGCATACTTCAGCACAACCCATGTGATGCCACTTTCACTGTTATGCAGAACGCAAAAGTTGTGGATTCTGGGAGGCTTTCATCCAGACTTCTAAAGAAGGTACAGGAGGCCAGGCATGGAGCCTCCTCCCAGAAGCCAACCTGTGAAGCTTTGAAAACCAAACCAAAAGTGCAGTGGAGACCACAGGAAGTCAGAGATGCCAGTACACCAACCGTCCAGGAAACCTGCAGAACATGAGTGCAGTCACCCATGAGAGAGACCATGACAGCTACAGCCAGCAAGGTCATAGGTGTGGGGTCATTCAAGACCTGTGGAACTTACATTTCACCGCCATGTGTCCTGGATGCTGAAAACGGAGATAGAGGACTCAGTGTTCTACTGGATTTCAGGTCATGTTTATCTGATTTTTTCTATTCCGCTACTCTGTTCTTTTGAAATGGAAATATTTACCCTGAGCTACTGTACCATGGTATTATGTAACTTGCTTTTTTTAACTTTGGAGACATCGACTTCTAAAATTTTACTTTGAGCCTCAGAAGAGTCTTGGATTTGGACTTTTGCAACTATTGAGACTAGAGAGAAGCAATTGTGTTTCCTACTGTGTATGGGCTGGTTGCATTAGGCAGGATGATGAACTTCCTATTGTCTTAATTTAGAGATTAAATGCAGTTAGGTATGAATTAAGTGTGTTTCTCACTGGGTGTGGTGGCACATACCTAAAATCGCCACACTTAGGAGGCCGTGACAGGAGGATTGCCATGAGTTTGAGACCAGCCTGGACTATATAAGCAAGTTCAAGTTCAGCCTGGGCTACATAGCAAAATCCTGTTTAAAGAAAAAATGGGTTTCTGTATGAGGTTGACAAGAGGTGATACAACAGTTAGGGTGGAGTATCGATTTGTTTGGTTTGGAGACCTGCCCGGGGGATTGATGTAGCCCACTCCTGGGTGATCTCGGTGGTTTTATGGAGACATGACTGTGAGTCCCTGGTTAGACTCTCACCCTTCCTCTCTGGCGTTGTTTCCCTACTCTGCTTTCTGGTTTCATGAAATCAGTAACTGCTCCACCATGCTGTTTTGCTATGATCTTTCTGCCTTGGAGCCGTCTGATCATGAGCTGAATTCCCTCAAAATGTGAGCTAAATTAAACTTTTCCTCTTTAACTTGTGGCTGTCAGTTAATTGTGTCCAGTGAGGGAAAAACTAATAGACTCCTCCTTTTGGTTATATCTGTGCTGCCCTTAACCTTCAGCAATAACATCAGTTTCCACTTTCAAGGGAGTTTCTGTAGACTAAATTAGTTACTGCATCATTTGAGTCACTATAGTATCTTCAATTTAAGCTGCCCACAGTTTGCATTCTATGTTATTCTACCAATTTATTCATTTAACTATTAAAATGATTGAACTCTGATCAGATTTCTAGTATTTGAATTCTGATTTGACACTTACTAATTATGTGTCATTTGGCTACTTGGTCTGTCAGTGCTTTAGTTCTTTCTGCTATAAAATGGGGTACTATAAGGACCCATATTGTAGATTTTTAAAAAAAGGATTAGATGAGTTAATATATTGTAATGGTTATGCAAAAGAAACCTTATAGAATACTTACAATACTTATAAAATGTTAGCACTATTTATATCATGTAATAATAATAACATCACCATCTTCATCATCATAATCATTTTATGAGCTCTTAGAACTAATTACTTTTTTATCTCTTTCATGTAGATTTGAAACTGAGCCAATATCATACATATAATAACTTTAATAGATACTCTGAAGATGCTAAGTAATTGAAGTTTATCTCTTAAAATATGACCTTTTACTTATAGTCCTTGAATCAGTTACTGTGATGCAGCTACCAAATCTCCCAATTCAATCATGACAAAGGATGGAAGAAGATATTAACTGCCTCTTCTCCCTAATCAGTACATTTTCCTATTACCAGATGCTGAGATCACCCCCTTAACTTCCCCTCAAACCTATTCTATGACTGTTGTTTTGAGTTTGAGAGGATATAACTTCTTGGTACAAAGATATCCTAACTCTGTAGACTCTTACAAAATTGACTGTTTTGTTGTATCACTAATCTCATTCTAGTGCATGTCTCTTGTACACCTACAGGGTGCACAGGGCAAAAATGTTATTGCCTCTTCCATACTTATTCAGAAGTTCTGGAAAACACTACTCACTCCAAAATCTTCTTGATGTGATGAAGCTATGTGTTCTCTCTCTGCATTTTTTTTCTCTATCTGTGTTCTCTTACATTCACTGTACTGTGGCTGGTTACTTGCTCATAAATTTCACTAGTTTATAAACTACAAGAGAATACGAAATAGTTGATAAATCTTAAAATATAGGTATCAGTCATCTATATTTCCCGGAATTTAGCATTTTTTGACCTACCACAGATACAAAATATATGTTCATTGAATTAACTTTTTAAAAAGTAAAGTCTTTCTAAATCAGTAATTGCTATCTCCTTATTCAACTACATATCATCATGGAACTTCAGAACCCATGTTTTACAAGATAATATAATTATTTACATTTTTACTTTCTAATTTCCAGGGAAAATAGAGAATAGTTACTTGTCTCAGAACCTTGCATTATTTTGAATTGTCATTGTTTTGGCTTTCTGTCCAAGTGTACAATTTTCATGAAGTTAGCAAAGCAACTTAATAAATGTGATGTGCTTAAATTTTAAAAAGCATTGCTTTATATATCATTTTATTCTTATACCAATGGAAAACTGCTGAGAGTTTTCTGATGTATGTATTTATATGAAATATATCTCTCTTGAGGATAGCAAGCATAATTCACAAGCAGTATAGTATATATTTGTAAAATTTATGACTGCATTTTAAATACTATTTTATAATTATAGCACCTTTATATTGAACTAGTAAAAAGAGAACAGGAAGTATACTTCTAAGAGATTTTGTCTTATTTCTTATTTCTTTGTCATTAAAAATGAATTTAATATCCAGGTTCTGCAGGGCCCTTTTCTTAGGTAATTAAGGAAATATATTGAAGATACAAAAATTTAGGCTTAAAATAAAGTACTTAGAAATATGTTTAAAGCACTCATTTTTTATCTTAGCTAATGTGTTTCACCCTGAGAAAATGATCCTCTTTCTTAATCTCTTTATTTCTTTTTTTCAGAAATAATAAATCCAATTCTGAGCAATAGCCTCAAACTTTTTTTCTAATAAATTTTGTCCAAATTTTTAAATATAGACTTGCACTGTAATTAAAGAGTAATTATTTTCAAAGTTACAGTTCATTTTATGCTACCATTTGAAAGTTAGAAATAAATGATTAACATAAAAATGAAATATTCTTACCATATAAATATTTTAATATTTATATTGGGTGAGACATAACTATCTACTATTTTTTAATTGCATCAAATTTCAAAAGATATCAATAAACACATTTAAAAGGAATTTAAAGTTATTTATCTGTTCCCAAATCTGGTTAGTTTTCATTTTGCTCATGTTTTAAAAGCAAGTGTTTATCATTATAGGCACACATGAATTTAAGGAAAGAAACTTGTATGATCATATTTATGCATGTGTTACTTTGCTTGGCAAAAGATTTTGGAGTAGAGTGATTGAAGATGCTCATCATCATTTTAACCATCCAGAAGCATTTTCTGGATGAAGATATAAGAGGCAATATCATTTTTGTCCTATCCCTGCATATAATGTCTGGAAACTAAAGAGAATACAAAATACTAAAAATAATTAAATTTTAATCTATATCCATAATTACAAAAAATATGGTTAAGAGGCTCTCACCACCTTTTATTAATTTTGATACTCAAGATCAAATGCAGGATGTCCCAAGTATTAGGCAAGTGTTCTACTGCTGAACCACGCCCCCTCTCCCATAAAGAATATCCTAGAATAGTGAAATTTAAACTAGAGCATAAGGGAGCATTAAGAACATGCATGTAGCTCCTTAGGTTTTGGGAAGGATATGTATTTCTTTATAGGCTAAAGACTCATACAATGTCCAATGATAAGTCCTTTGGAGAAATGTGGTCTTGAGCTGTGGATAGACTATTGCCAACTGGTGGATACTCTAATTTGGGGCCATGATCCATATCACAACAGGGAAGTTAGAATGAAAAGCAAAATAATGTAAATATGCCATCTGCACTGTCATTGACTGTTACTCTGAAGGAAACCTATCAAATGTGAGCTACAATACAACCTGGTATAAAAAAAGCAACATTTATATGACTGATAAATGGAGCTATAGAATGGTGTAGTGGCTAAAACCAGAGTGTAAAACCATATGTATGAGAATGGAGATGATGATAATACTGTTATCAAGAGTTCGTGATCATAGACTAGTCTTAAAAATCAGACTATCCCCACCACAAATCATACAACTCATCTACACTATCTAGTCAAAACAAACTAAAATAAAAAAATAAAAGAAATATTATTCTAAAGTGAATACATAAGAATTGGCATGGGATCTTTTGAGTAAGAAGAGATGCTGTGGTCTATAAGAGATGATTGAGAATATTTAAATTTAAAAATGTGTTACAGTAAAAGATGCATTACCATTACTTCCTTGTAAAATACTCCATCTCATTTTGAATATGCTTATCCTATCATTCTTTCCATTTTCAGAAGTCATTCTGGAAATCCTCTTCCCTAAGCATCTAAGTGGGATCAAAAATACAGTAAACGTGACTGTGTATTGCCATCCAATAGAAAGCTGGTGTCAAGAAAACATTCTGGTGTATCCTGGTCCACATTGTGCAAACTCTAGCTCTTCCTCAAAGTCAGAAATACCCATGGAAGGTAAGTGCTTCAGACTGATTTAGAATGTACAGGACAGTGCAATAAGACACTCCTGAAAGAGGACTTCCAGAACTACTTCAGAAAGTGGCAGGAATGATGGAATATTGTGCTGGAATTAAGGAGAAGAATATTGAAGGAGATAAATGATAATGTGTCTTTTATGATAATCTTTAAAATTTAACATTCTAGGGCTGGGGATATAGATCAGTGGCACAGAACCTGTTTGGAAAGCATAATGTTGTTGATAAAAGGGGACAAAAATCCCAATCTACAGTATGTCCCATGTGAGTTTGTGTTCTCTAAAATTGAAGAATGAATTTTAGGAACAATGAACATTAAGAGCGGAAATATTTATTGAGAGAAAGAAAGTTTCTGTCTGAGAGAGACAAAGGGGTCCTGTGAGTTGCCAGGGACTCTGTCTTTTCTAGGGATTTTTAAAGAGTAAAATGATGAGGTGAGGCAGGTCTACAGTGGGGAAAACTGGGAACTCACAAGGTAGACAGGCATGAGGTGGGACAGAGCTATGGTCAACCAGTAAGTTTAATTGTTCAGGTAAAATTGACCAAATCAGGGACAAATGGGATAGCAAGTCATGTAGCAAGCAAGTATTCTTTTTGTTTTTTTTTGTTTATGGAATGATTGTTTTTATTTTTAAAAAGGTAAAACTAAACAACAAAACAGAACAAAGCAGATCAGAAGAAAACAATGTAAGTGACACAGTGTTCAAAGCAAGACAATAGGTAATCTTCACTGGCTACCATAGTGTCTCTTGTTTTCTTCTAAATAGTTGTCCGTATCTTCACACACAATGAATTCATACAAAACAAAATAGTATTAAACTGATTGTAACAGAGTAATGAAGGCATTATAGGCCTTCAAAACCACACAATAGGAAAACCAACATTGGCTGCCATAATGTCTCTTGTTCTCTTCAAATTAGCTGTCCATACCTTCATGTATGTTGAATTAAACAATATAAAACAGACTAATACCACTCTAAACAAAGAATAAAAGCATTACTGGTTTTCATAGCATGATGATAGGAAATCAGAAATGGATATCATAATGTCTCTTTTTCCTCAAGGCAGCTGTTCATTTCATCACAAGTAATATAATCAATTCTTGTAAACTGTTTAGAAGTTCTATGCATATAAGCCTCTACAAGTATACCTATCCTTTCTATATTAGAGGGAAAAACAAAACAAAACAAAACAAAACAGATTACTAGAAAAACACAAAACAAAAAAGGCAAATAAATAACAATAGGAAAGAGCCCAAAACAACGATGATATAGGCCTTCAAAACAACCTGGTATGAGCATAACTTGGGTTGTTATTTTATATAATGATTTTCAAGAGTTCCTCAGATCACCAGACACTAACATGCAAGATTGTTCCAATCCTATGAATGTTAACTGTTTTGTTCCAAAAACTTATAGAATTTTTAGCACAATCATCTTAAATACCCTAAGTGTGTTTATACAATTTTAGCTACTTTTTATTTTCCCTTCCTTTTTCTTTTACCCCTTTTCCCTAAGATACTATTTTCCCCCTTCGATCAGATTCTTTTCCTTTCACTGTATTTAATAAGGATTTTGTGTCTTATGGACTCTTACCATTTCTTACACTAGGTATTAACACAAGTGAGTTTGAGATCTGCTGGAAGACAAAGTAGGCAGAAATCTTGAAGAAATAGGGGTAGGTAGAGAATTCATAAACAAGAATCAAACTGCATGGGAAATAATTCCCAGAATCGAGGAGAACATCTCAGCATCCATGCATCAGGGGTGACAAGTAGTAGAAATACAACAGAACAAGACAGAACAAAGCCAATTGAGACAGTGCAGTAGAATTTGGTACAAAACTTCACAGCAGGTTGGTGGGATAATAGTAATAGGTACCATAGTATATCTCATTATCTTCACAATAGCTGTCTAATCAATTAGGTTCAGCAAAATCAAACCAAAGACAGAACACTATAAAATTAATTGAGAGGAAGAAAAAGATGCCAGACCGGTAGGCAGCAGGATACGGAGCCTCTCTGAGAGAGACAGCTCAGATGCCAGAATAGAACATCCTGGAGAGATCTGGACAGAGAGAGATGGATTCTCTCAGTTTCAGGAAGAAACAGAAGGGAAATGAGATGCCCTAATATGAAGCTCTGGGGTGACCATTAGCGAAACTAAGATTGGCCAGCATGGTGCTCTTGCCACCTGGATTCATGCCCAAGATTGACCTGAGTGTCCGAACCCGCGCCAATGCGACTGGCTTGAGCCGCCCCGCACGCGACTCACCCAAACTGGCCCTGCACGTGACTCACCCAGAGGCACCATGGATTCACGCTGCAGCCCCACTGAAGTCGGAGGTTGGGGAGCCCAGCAGAGAACTGAGACAGAGAGGGACCGGCATTAAACCGCAGTGAGTGCTGGGAATAAGACTCTCCCAAGGGAAAGGGGCAACCAACTGGATGACGTGTCGGAGTTGGGTAGGATGGCCCAAACTGGGTAAGGCAATGACTTCAGTTGGTTTCTCCCCTCCCAGAGCAGATTGGTGGGGTCTGCTTGACCAGGGTCACACCCCTGGCTGGAACCCAATAAGTCATCCCAAACCAATTCCCTATGCGCAGCGCACACTGATGCAGTGAAGGCCCATGAGGGCTGGCCTGGAGGGGAGGGGCCAGCATACACTGCCCTACCTGCACCTCAGTGGCTGACAGAGGACTGGATAGGGCAAAAATCCCTAACCTGTGTGCTCTAGAAGAACCATAACCAACAAGGAAAGGGACTGGGAACTACACTATATATTTGTATGGAAGGAACCAAAAACATGACAAGAGAGAGAAATAAGAAAAAGTCCCAGCCCCCAACCCTGAGAATATTGATCCAGGAGAGGTAAATACAAAAGAGATTGGAGGCAGCAAACATGCAACATCAAACATGGCACCAGCAGACATAAAGAGATATCTTCAGGACCTAGTAAACGAACTCAAAACTGAAATATTAATTCAACTTAAGCAAGATATAAGTAGATTAATAAAAGAAATTCTAAGCACCTCTCAAGAAGACACAGATGGAAGAATGGAGGAACACAAAAGAAGGAGAGAAATGAAGAATATAAAGAAAACCTAGAAGACATGAAGCAGATTCAAAGAGATTACCAGGAAACTAAAAACTCCATTGAAAGCTGGCAAAACTGCTTGAAAGAAACTAAGGATAGACTATCAAAACTTGAAGACAGGTTTGCAATATGCAAGGAAAGATCTTTTAAAAATAACAAGGAAACAGGCAGTAACAATACAAAGGCTAGAAGACAACAAGAGGACCTATAACTTCAGATTAAAACTTGTGAATGAAGAAGCAGGAGTCAAAACAAAGGAATTGCAAAGGCTATTCACAGAAATTATTAAGGAAAACTTCCCAAGCATAACAAAAAGAAATGATATTCAGATGTATGAAGCATACAGAACTTCAGCCACCTACAACCAAAACAAAGCTACACCCAGACACATAATAATCAATTATGTGATTAATTCAATATAAGAACAGAATATTATATAAGAATAGAAAATCAATATAAGAACAGAATATTAAAAGCTGTCAGAGAAAAGAAACAGATCACCTATAAAGGAAAATCCATCAAAATCATGGCGGACTTCTCGACACAGACCATAAAATCAAGAAGAGCTTGGAGCGAAGTAATTCAAGCCCTGAAAGAAAAAAACCTCCAGCCCAGATTGATGTATCCTGCAAAACTGTCTCTAGAAATTAATGGAGAAACAAGATGCTTCCATTACAAAGAGGAACTGGGAGAATTTGTGACCACCAAGCCAACCCTACAAAAAATACTGAAGAACATTGTAGAGAGAGAGAAAAAGAATAATGAGGATTTTGGAAACAGTGACAGAGAGGCCTCAATGAATGGGACAGACAGTGGAATGAAAGAGAAAAATAGACAACCAATGGCAGAAAAATAGAATAGCATAAATGAAGCAGAGAAAGTTGGCTGTAATCTCTAACACAGATGGCCTTGATGTACTAACAAAATAACCACAGGCAGAGTAGATCAGGAGATAGGGTCCATCAAGTTGCTCTGTATTGGAAACATAATTAACCTGAAAGAGCGTTTATGGAAAGAAAGTCAAATATAAGAAAACAATGCTCTTTGTGACAGGGAATCAGAGAGAAATAGGGGCAACTCGACCAGCACCTGCAGATAGGTTGAAAAGACATGATACTTTGGTGCAGTACAGAACTACTCAGCTATAACAAAGGAAAACCTTGAGGCTTTTATAGGTAAAGGAATACAACTCGAGATCAAGCCCAGGAGTCAGAAGGTTCAGAACCAGTTAGGATAAATAGCAGGTTGCTCCCTCCAATCTAAAAACTGAGGGAGTTTTTGGGACCCAAAATTGGCAGTGTACCCTGTGGGAGTGAAACGGGAGGAATTGTCTAAAAAAGGAAGGCAGAGGAGATTGTTAATAGGGTAACAAGATTTAAAAGTTACATTATTATCACCACTCTGCTTAGATGGATTATATTCTGTTCCAGTTTGTCTACTTACCCTAGATTTGAGGGCACGGACAGCTATCCCAAAAATAGCAGGACATATTATGGTGATCATCCTTAATTTCCTATTAACTTAATCTGAAGCCCTGTGTAACTTACACTGTCTTATTATGACTGATCTTATTTGAATCTGGGTTGTTAGATCGCTGTTTTGTATTGACTGATTTTATTCAAATCTGTTATGATTGATAGTATCAAGTCTAAGAGTATAGGCAAATACACTGAAGATGACAAGATTTACTAAGATACCCACTCTAGTTTGATTAGTACCTGCTTTTGAAGTCTTATAATGTCTCCAATGCTTTGTTTTTATTAATGTTGTTATATACTGCTGAGACATCATGGTAAACCATTGTAGATCACCTTGTATTGTGCTTTTATATGACTTTTTTGCTTCATGCTTTTCTAGAAACTGTTTTGTTTTGTCTTGCTTTGTTTTGTTTTTCTGACTATTACAGAAAGGATACATATATATGTACACACTCATGCATGTGTAGAACTTATAAACAGTTTATGAGAATCAATTATATAACACATGATAAAATGAACATCTACTTTGAAGAAAAAGAGACACTACAGTACCCAGTGCTGAACCTGTAATGTTACGATGTGAAATCCAGCAATACTATCATTCTTTCTTCAAATTGATTTTAGCTTGTTTTGTTTTGTTTAAGCTCAACACACATGAAGGTATGGACAGCTGTTTTGAAGAGAATGAGAGACACTATGACAGCCATGCTTGGCTTCCCTATTGTCTGGTCTTGAAGACCTGAAATGCCTATCTCATCCTGTTCAGATCAGTTCCATACTATGTTGTTTTATGTGAATTCCCTGTATGTGATAATATGGACAACTATTTGGAAGAAAACAAGAGTCTATATGATAGATAGTGAATATCTCTGATTGTCTTGCTTTGAAATTTATGTCTCTTATGTTGCTTTCTTGTGTTCCACTTTGTTCTGTTCTATTGTGTTTAATTTTACCCTTTTGATATAATTGCATGTATGTTTAAGTGTGTGAGATGGATGACCAAATTACTGTTTTTGTTAGATCGTGGAGCAGAATTGTTAACAGTCTCACTCTTTGAATGTCTACTTTGTATGTTTTAATTTTGTAACTTGAACAACTATTTCCAAGATGTCGGTATGTAATTTATCATGTAATGATTTCTTAGTGTTTTTTTTTTGTTTTTTCTTTTTTTCCGTGGAATTCTGTACTGTTACTATCCTTTTTTTCTGTTTTGTTTTGTTTTCTCTTTAAATAAAAATTTTTTAAAAATCAATCAAAAGAGAAAAAAAATTCCCAGAATCAGTAACTGGGATCACATCTTATTAAAAAGTTTTTGCATGTCAAAAGAAATCTCCAGCACGTCAAAAGAAAACCCACAAATTGGGAAAAAAATTTTAGTCAACTGTTCCTCAGACAAAGGACTTCTGTCTAGGACATATAAAGAATTAATAAAAGTCAGACCCCTGAAATTGAAAGACCCAATCCAAAAATGGGCATCTGAAACGAATACATAGTTCTCAGATGAAGAAATACAAATGGCAAATAAATACATGAAAAAATGTTCAGCATCATTGGTCATTAAAGAAATGCAAATTAAAACCACACTGAGACTCCATCTCAGTCCAGAAAGAATGGCCAGGATAAAGAAAACTACCAACAACAAATGGTGGAAAGGCTGTGGGGAAAAAGAAAGTCTTCTGCACAGTTTGGTGGGAGTGCAGACTGGTGCAACTACTGTGGAGGTCATTCTGAAGGTTCCTCAGAAAGCTGGGATTGGAAGTCCCATTTGACCCAGGTATTCCATCTGGGCATATTCCCAGAAGAATTGAAAATATGTTATGACAGTGATATATGTGCACCCTTGTTTATAGCAGCACATTTTGTAATATCCAGATTTTGGAAACAACCTAAATGCCCATCAACTGAGGAATGGATAAAAAAGATGTGGTACTTTTATGCAATGGAGTACTACTCAGCTGTAAAGAATGATCACGTTGAGATATTTATAAATAAATGAATGCAACTTGAGACCATACTCATTAGTGAAATAAAGTGAGTATTCTTATGACGCTCCTTGTAGGGGGTTGGGATGGTGACTTCAGGCTTCTCAAGGTGACCCATACCTAATTCCTATACTTAAGGGTATGGTTGCATTTGTTTTGCCTTCTTTTTTGAGATTTGGCCAATGGCAGGATGTGTGTGGCTCCTCCAAGATCACCAGACTTCTGGTCCTCTGTGCCAGCTTCTTTGAGGCCCAGCCTTGTCTGACTGCCTATAATATTTATAACTAGCTCAGCTGCCTGTAATATTGTGAGTTCCATTCCTGGTTCAAAAAAAGAAAAGAAAAGAAAATTTAACATTCTTTAGTTTTTATTATATCTTATATATGCTCTGATCTCTCAAGTGAGAAGTGAAAATATATTATCCAAAATTCAAATTGTAGTTAAAATAATTTTTACTTTATTATTTATCAATGTTAGTTTTTTGACCTTGAGATTGTTTGGGGGACTGTGTTATGAAGTTTGTCTAAATACACAATTTTTTAATTTTAATTCCTTTTGATCCTTTTACTTCTTTCAGAGTTAAATTAAAGTTAATCTTTTAAAAATAAAAATGGATATTTTAAAAATCATTTATGTTTACTGTTCTATTTGCACATATACAAAAATTAACTCTTCAGGTTATAGCCACTAGGTATATAAATGATTAATAATGGATGTAACATTTTACAAGATGGCTAAGATTGTGCTTTCTGTATCACAATTCAGAATTTAAAGAAAACACACAATGAAAATTTCTCCATGGATTTAAACTTATTAAAAGCCTTTAATTCTTCCCTTCTGTGTTTTCTTTTTGTTTGTTTTACTTTTTTTACATTCTCACTCTCCTTCTTGTACCCAACATTTGAACCTGTCCTTCATGGTGCCAATGCAATTTTTCTGACTCTTGAAATTGGTCCTTGGCTGGGGATTTAGCTCAGTGGCTTAAGCGCCTGCCTGGCAAGCGCGAGGTCATGAGTTCTATCCCTGGTACCAAAAAAAAAAAAATTGGTCCTTAATCCTAGCTAGTTGCTTTTCCTCATGTTTTCTAGCTCTCCTATGTCAGCATGTTCTATAAAATGTTATAGGTTGCAGACATACAATACTAGACTACAGGATCTCAGGCATGACATTGACTAGTGGCCACAAAGAAGAAGCTCTGCTTCCTGGAGGAAAAACAAAGCCACTTAGGAGGGACAGAGATACTTCTGAAGACATACCTTTGAGCCAGAGGCCCCACTGTGCACCCATGACAAAGACAAGCAGGAGGCTAGAGGATGCTACATTCAAGTTACAAAGCACCTAATGAAAATAATTGATTTTAACTCAGAAAACTTGCAGAGATTACAAAATAGAAGCTTCATAGCTAAGATGAAAGATAAAAGCAAGCTCAATGACTAGATTCAATGTATATACAAAGGCATAAGAAACAAACCAATCCAAACCTAAGTCAGTTTAACATAAATTCTTACCCTAAAACCATATTTACCTTACCATCCCTTGCTTTGTAAAAATTCGAGACTGAGAAAATTTACAAGAAATGCAAAAGTAGCTTAACAAGATAAAACAGTCAACAGAACTGGATGAAGATATGAAAATAGGAGTTGGAATATCAGAAAAAAAATTCAGAGAAACCACCATTAATGTATTAAAAGCCCCACTTAAGAAGATATAAAACATAAAAAAGCAGATACTAAGAATACATCTATGTGGAATGCAAAATAGTACAAAAAATCAAAAGGAAATACTTTAACCAAAAATTTATTTCAGGAAATGAAAAATTTCTTCAAAGCACTCAGCAGTAGACTGAGTATTCCTAAGCATTTGACGGCTTGGAAGATAAAACAAAAGAAAATGTCAAGTGGAAATACTGAAGAAAAAAAATTTAAAAATAAAGTTTTCAGTAATTCTAGAACACCATCATAATATACGTATGTATTAGAATGTTAGCTGGACAAGACAGAATGGAACAGAAAAAATTGAAATAAAAATGTCCTAAAAATATTCAAAATTAATGACAGAAACCAAAGCGCAAGTTCAGGAAAATTAGAGAACACCAAGCAGGAGACACACAAAACTAAATTAAATATATAAACAACAAAAACAAACAACATCTTTATCTACCCAATGCAGGCACAAAAGAGAACTAGCAATTCATGTTGGTAACCAGAAAAGGAAAAGAAAACACATCTACAAAGATTAATAAAAGTTAGAGCTGATTTCTTGGAACCACGTAAACATGAAGAGTAGAGTGCTATCTTTAATACTTTTAAAGAAAAACATTTACAAGTAAAGAATTTTACAGGCAGTAAACACTTCCCTGAGTGAAAAAAAGAAGAAGCAATGAGTTTCCTGATATATTACTTTATTTATTTATTTACTATCACAAATTGTCATAAATTTCATGGTTAAAAACCACGCAAATCTATTCACTTACTGTTCTGAAGTTCAGAAATATAAAATGAGTTGTCAACGAAGCCACATGCCTTCTGGAGACGTGAGGAGAAAATCTACCCTCTGCCTTCTCCTGCTCAGAGATGCCACCTGTGCTCTTTGGCCTGTGGTCTGTTCCTGGCTTCAGAGTCAGCCGGACGGCCCTCTTCCCTTCTCTCCAACTTCTTCTCTCTCTCCCATTTGTACAGATTTTGTAATTTTGTCACCTCTCTGATAACTCAGGAAAATCTTCCCATCTCAGGAGTGTCTCCTCAATTATTTTTCTATTCAGGATAACATATTTATGAGTACTTAAAATATTAAGATTTAGAGAAGTTAAAACCTCCATGGTGGAAAAAAATACTATACAAAATACGAACACTAATCAAAAGAAATCTATCATCACTCTGTTGATCCTAGATAAAGCAGATTTTGGAACTATGAAGATTATCAGCAATAAATAAAGAGAAGCATTACTATTAGGCTATGGCTTCAACCTCCAAGACACATTCAGAAATTTAAATGTTATAATAATATCATTAAAGGGTAGAGCCTTATAGAAGTGATAGGTCATGAGGGCCCCACTTTCATGCATATATTAATGCCTTTCTTATGAAAATGAGTTTGTTATCTCAATAGTGGGTCCTCACACAAGTGACAGTTCAGACTCAATCTCTCTCTTTCTCTCTCTCCCTCTTTCATTCATTCTGTCTTTCCCTCTCTCTCTCCCTCTCTCCCTCATTCTTTCTTTCTCATTCTCTCCCACCCTCTCTCCCTCTCTGTCTCAACCTCTATCTCTTTCCCTCTCTATGTCTCATCCTGATCTTACCCCTTCTGCATTGTGACAAAATAAAAAGACCTCGCCACATACTGTCTTCTTGCTCTTAGTCTCTCCAGCCTGCAGGGCAGCTGTACAATAAACTTGTGTTGTTATTAGTAGCAAAAATAGACTATATCTATAAAATCTTCCATGTTCTAGGAAGATACAATGATCAAACAGCACACTACACTAGGTAAACAATTATATAATATAATGCAGACATTTAAGAAAGCATCGCTTTTATAATAGTGATAAAATAACCATGGAAGATCTAATAACAGTTTAATTTTCTCAGTCAAGTTTTTATGAATTTGGTAGTAATAAGGATTTTCTGAATAAGGATTCAGAAAATACATAGTAAAGCATAGGATATATACAAGATAATAAACGAATAAAATATAACTTTGTGATCATAATAATGAAAACATGTCAGTTTTCTCTAGAAGTATATTTTGATCATAATGTATTACTTGGCAAGCCTTATTTCAGAGAATCATACTTATTTCTATTTGATATTAAGATTTCAACTTTCTTCCTAGATGTAAACAAAACAAGTTATAACCCTGTGTGTTTGAATTATTCCAGTCCTTTATTGGCTTTTCTGTTTTCAGAATAACTTCATATTTATGGCTTACAAATATCCAAAGTAAAACATCGATCTAGAGTAGAAACATTCATTCATGGTAGGTGGATTCTCTTTTGCTCAAACTGAAACATAAATATAAATTATTCTGTTTTATATAGCAAAGGAATATCTAGGGAACTAGTGTTCCCTAAGAGCGAAATTAGACTGAGTATGTGTCACAGATCAAACTCAAAATTTTAGTTGTTCATTTTGTACACAGGATTATCTCACTGCCATACGTAACACTGAATAACTTCTACTAAATATAATGGTGATTCTCACCTAGCTTGACATTGGAGTGGCCTGGGGGTTAGTGGAGCGTGATTGCAGTGTCTCTTTGTGAGCCCTGGAGACATGGCCTTGGGGTCTATGTCTCATCGCTGGTCTCCTCCTCTCTGACGCTGGACCCCTGCTCTATTTCCCAGCCACCACAAATTAAGCATCCTTGCCCTGCCATACCCTTCTGCCTGATATTTCTAACTTTGAGCCAGTTGACCATGGACTGAATCCCCTTGAGACATAAGCCAAATGGAAATGCTCTTCCTTGAAATTGTGTGTCACGTATTATATCTAGCAACAGTGAAGCTGGCTAATAGGGTAACATTATATTTTAAAATTTTACCATCTTTTCAGATACTAGACTTCATACAACAGAAAACTTCCTAGCTATAAATATATCATAGTTTATATAACAGAATAATTAAATGCAAAGGTATTAATATAATGTATAAGATAAACCATTGTATTATCAACCTTGAAGTATGAATTTAAGAATAGTTTTCAACTGTTGAATCATATGCCACTCCTGTTTTCACATTTTATCTGAAAATAATGTCCTAATCAAAATGATCATAAATAAAATTCTATTCAACTGAATTTTATTTTAATATGCATTTCATGTTCTGCTAAATGTTAACATGTGGAGATCCATGTATGTAATACAACCATATCTTCTGCGTTCTTCTGCCTCAAAAATGACCTGTGATATGATGTAACCTCCACTGAGGAACTCTCCTGGTGCTCATGGCCAGGGATAATTCTCTCTATTTCACTATGAGCTGCACTTAGTCACTTACTTCCAAAGCATGCTATACCACAATAGTGACAAGATGTCATTTTTGACAACAAGTTACAAAAAGAATGTGGTTCTGCTCATGGGTATTCTCATTTGCCTTTTCACTTGCTCATTCTGAAAGTAGCCAACTGCCATGTTAGAAGCATCTAAAAATAGAGAACCAGGTCCAAGGAATGACAAGTGAGAAACGGAGGCACTTAGCATAACAGCTTCATGTGAACTGAATCCTTCAAACATCCACAACCCATCCAGGAATGAGATCTTCTGCCAGCTGAATTTTCAGACAACAGCACAGCCCTGACTAGAATCTTGAGAACAGCATCTCAAGAGAACAGAAGCCAGAGCCATCCAGCTGAGTTCTACCCCATTGGGACTGCAAGACAGTTGGCTGGCTACGCCTAGGATTATTCTGTTATGTAATAATCAATAACTAGTATAATGCAATGGATCATCATCCTGGAGGATAAATAGAGAAAAAAATTTAGTTTCAAAGCCATGAGTAAAATTAGGAAATTTCATTGTAAATATACATTCAGTTTCATCTTAAGTGGATAGAAGTCATGTGTAAACCAGGATCTAGCTTCTGAATTAAATACAACTAAGCATATTGGGCACAAGTTCATACCCTCTCTAAGAGTCTGTTAATTCCCGGGGAGAATGTATGACTCTCTGTGGCTCAGGGTCCTCTTAGGACCTACCGTCCCTGTGTATGCCATCGACTCCCATATCAATCTCAAGCTCTTACTTCTACAAAATCTATGCATGCAATGAATAATTAATTGAGAAAAATAAATACATATGCTTTCATAGTAAAGAGGAACTCAATTTTTAAATTTCTTTGGATAAACAAAAATCATTTTTTTCCTTATGCATGGCCATTCCACAAAAAGACCACATAGAATTTCCTTGACCACAATCTCCAGGTGTCTCTTCCACCTCAGATGAAATAATTGAAATCTACTAATGCTGCTTGCCTACCTTTCTATTAACATTTATTCCTATAAGATCTAACAGTCTTGGATCAGGGATTTAGCTCAGCGGCATAAGTGCCTGCCTGAAAAGTGCACAGTCGTGAGTTCGATCCCTGGTACCAAAAAAATAAAAGATCTAACAGTCTAAGACATTGCTGAAACAGGTTGATATCTTTCTCATATGTCTGACTTCTGAAATCATTCATGAGTTGCATTCCTGCTTCCACGGCGAACATTACCTATGATCTCTTTCTCCACTAACAGTTTCAGAAAAGCATAACTTAATAAAGACTCCAAAGGAAAAGTTGCACACAATTTCATTTACCATTGTTTTCCTTGGAAGTCCAACTTTTCATTGGAGCCTGTTATTCCTAATGAGTATTGCCATATGCAGAAAAAAAGGAGCATGTATTTTTAGATGAACCAAATAAAGGAAATAAGAGAGAGAAAATGTGTCAGTAAAAATTTATAAAGACATCACCATTCAGAAGGAGAATAGATCACTAAGTAAGGAACAAAATGTCTATTAAAATCTATTAATAACTGCTGAACCCTCTGCTCTGAACTAAGATAAAAGCATTTTAAAATGCTCCATCTTTACTTTAGATTTAAGGGGGAAAAGAAACACATGGAGAAAGAAAATGATGATCACTGCCTTGTTAGTAGCTTCAGTAGTAGTCCAAAAGCAGAGCCCAGCCAAGTCCAAATATTTAAAGTATTAAAACTCGTGTCAGTCATGAATGCACAAGCTCTGTGCAGAACCGACTGGCAGCTGGGTTAAGAGTCTCGAATCAGTTTTGAGTTAATTTTTGTATCCATGATCCTGGGATGAACACACATGGTTTGAAAATTAAAGATATTATGAAGAGGGGTGAACCTGGGAGTCCAATACAATAAGCATGTTTTCTTCTTTTTTCAGATAGGGCCTATTTATGTAGTACAGCCTGTTTACAAAATGTGATTTTCCTGCCTCTACCCAGGAGTGCTGGCATTATGGGTGTGCACACCACCCTTCTCAATAGATAGGCTGTTAATGCTTAATGAATTGTTATGATGAGTTCATCAATAAAAATGAAGTGTCAAGATGACGATGATGATGATGATATAGATAGACAGATGATAGAAAATATGGTCATAAAAACAGTGTTTGTTCAAAGCTTACAAAATTATTATAGTAAAAGACACACTACTATTAAAACTTCTCAAAATACTCCCCCTGTCTTAGAAAACACTTACCCAGTCCTTCTTGTCACTTTGTAAGATAGTCCTGAAGGGTCATTTTGAAAGTGTTTAGTTGCCGTATCGTGGCTGTCTTGATGTCCTGAATTGATCCAAAATATTTACCTTTCCTGAGTACACTGACTTTGGAGAAGAACCAGAAGTCACATCCTGTCATATTTGGCGAATTGGAAGGGGACGTACACATTGCCACACTGTGTGCCCTTCTGTCTGATGGTACTTAGCAGCAGAATTTGCCATCTTTTTTGTTCACACTTCATAAAGACATAAAAAGGACTTCCAGAAATGCTTCTGGAAGTGGTAAGAATGATAGGATGGCTGTGTTTGAAGTAAGGAAGAATATTTTGAGGGAAACTGGTAGCAATATGTTTTCTGCTACAATAATTATTTTTTAATTTAAACACCCATTGTCCTATCCCCCTTTTACACTGATTCATAGACTCATAACGCCACTTTTAAAGACAGTTGGGAGCGTCCTGACTTGGAAATGTTTCAAGAACTTAATTTATGGCTTTTCTCAAGCAAAAGCATTACTAAATATACATCATGTCTTTAATAACTACCATTTGCTAAAGGTTTACTCCTTCAGACACTGCACACAGTTTTTCATTTCCTAAAGGGTACACCATTGGCATGCGACAGGTACTGTTCTACTTTCAAAGTCTGATGAATCTGAGGTTCTGTATGGCTATTAATTAAAATTATTCAAATAGGTAAGAGTTCCATTTAGGTTTTCTTGATCTAAAATATTTCCTCAAAACTATTGAAATTAAAAAATAATAATATTTAGAGATTCAGTATATTAATCAAATCCAAAAGCCTATAATTTCACATTAACACAAATGCATATATTAGATATTTAAGTATATTTATATAGAATATATAAATATTCAATATAAATAGATATATAAATATTATATGCATAAATTATTAAAGTCAAGGATCTTTGTGTTTAAGAAATTAAATCAATCTAGTGTGCTCTATATTTCTTTTCAGGAAAGCTCTCCCTGATTACAGATGGATCAAACACAAAGCAGAGAAGGCAGGAATATGACACAAAAAGTTCATTCTGCCAGTCTGAGGGGGCAGCTGCCGCTTCAGGGTACATGGCCGTGCCCCATAGATGCGGAATCTGCCTCACTCACAGGACAGCTTCTTCTAGGAGCTGCTCTGCTAAGCAGAATGTGCACTACGGTGACCGCGGTTCTCACAGAACAAGGTAAGGAGCTAGTGGTCATCAGAGTCTTAATAAAATAAGCAGCATTGTTCCATGCCTCCAAGGAAATCGGACTTGCCAACGCGGTAGAAAGCTTAAAATGTACTCACACTGCATCAATAAAAATAACGCCAGTAGAAAATATGTGTCCAGGCTGGGGATTTAGCTCAGTTGCCTAAGCACCTGCCTGGCAAGCACAAGGTTGTGAGTTCGATCTCCGGTACCAAAAAAAAAAAAAAAAGGAAAAGAAAGAAAGAAAAGAAAAGATGCGGTCATGCAACCAAAGCCATC
Source organism: Dolichotis patagonum (assembly GCA_004027295.1). Lineage (NCBI taxonomy): Eukaryota > Metazoa > Chordata > Mammalia > Rodentia > Caviidae > Dolichotis > Dolichotis patagonum. Next base: position 23,727 of record PVJX010002876.1, on the reverse strand, counting down.
CTGTTACAATCATAATTTAATGAATGAAATTCCAGTGCACTTTTCAGATGAAAAGGCTGAATTACCTATTAGTTTTCTGAGCTTTATGCTTTATTTAATTGAATGACACACATGTTATTTTCTTTTACTGACCTTTGAAGATTCTAAGGATACTGCTGCCTTTATTTGTTACTACTTTCTGATTATGTTTTTACATTATGGGGAAAGTCAGTGTTAAAGCAAAAAATGAATTAATATTTAGAGTAAAGGTGATTGCCAAAGAAATTATAAATGGCAAAATTTAATATTTGACATAGCTAACCATTGTTGGCACATTGTAATTCTTAGTTCCTAATACTACCAATTGGTAGCTTTTATTCGTGGTTTTAATCACTACCACTAATTTTCTTCATATTAAAAATAAAAATTTTAAAAATCACCCTTCTGATTTAATATAATATGCTGAAAGTAAAATTTACCTATGCTCAGTTTTAATGATTGATCCCCTATTAAGATTTCTTAAAACAAAGGAAAGTCTCTTACTTATATGATACCATGCAAATGTTTAAACCAGTACAACCACTATGGAAATCAGTATGGAGATTCCTTCAAAAACTAAAACTAGAAATTCCATTCAACCTAGCTATTCCTCTTCTGGGTATTTTCCCATGAGTTAAGGACATTGCCTTACAGAGATGCATACATACCCATGTTTATAGCAGCGTGATTCACAGTAGTTAACTCTTACAAGCTATGTGCCCATTAGCAGATGAATGAATAAGAAAAAGGATATTTACACACAGTGGAATACCGTGTACTAGCACAGCTCAAGATGTTCCTGGAGGAAAGGACTGCAAGAGGATGAGCAAGTAAAGAAAAGAGACAAAAGCTGAGGTCAGGCAGTGCCCTTACTCTCCTGATGGAGAAAAACAACTGCTCAGCCACCTTAGAATGCTTGTTTATACACTCAGTAGGAAAACATCAGTTTCAACCCCTTTGTCTAGCAACTTATTTGCCTGGTTGGCTGGGCACCTTGCCTTTTCAGAGCTGGAATAGTTTGTTTATGAAGTCTGCTTTGCGCTTTCTGTGATCTTAGAGCTGACCTTGCCCTAGCTCCACACCTGTGATCCATCTTCAGAGTCAGCTGCTCCCCACAGTGGAGCACGACTCTGCAGTAAGGGTAAACCTGAAACTTTCATAAGGAAATAGATGCGTTTCAAGGCCATGCTAAGTGAAATAAACCTGGCACATTGCATGGTTTCTCTGATGTAAGAAACCCAGACTATAAACTGTAAAATAAAAGATAGACAATAGAAAATAGCAAGATAGACCTTTAGCTTATTGGAGGGAACCAACAGATGGAGGGCAGGAGGTGGAGGAAGAAAGGAGATTTTTTTAAATGCAATTTTGATCTGTTGTGTACATGTACCAAGTCCCAAACAAGAGCATAATCATTGTGTACTGCAAACATGAAGAGCAACAACAGCGGCAACAACAATAGGAGAAGGAATCCAACAGACAGTGTGAGAGAGAGAAAAAGAGGAAAGGAAGAAGGCAAGGGAAAGGGGAGAAAAATAGAATTAAGATTTGTCAACTCCCCATGATGAATATGATCATTATTTACTGCAAACATGTACTAATAAAAAGGAAATAAAAAAGGAAAAGCTACTGCCATGATTATATTGACCATTTTACTGCCATAATCTTTGAAAGTTTTTCTCTTGTTACTACTTGATTTTGCTTACTCAATGTGTATTACGTTTGCCCTTTTTTCCCAGCCCCTTCACCTCACTCTGTCTCTTCAGCACTCAGGGAGAGATCAAGGTAAAGTGTGGTGCATTCCACATCAGAGGAAATGGTCTACAGTTTCTCTCTCATGTGCCAATCTAATTTAGTGGTAACTCAGAAAATGAAAGTGACATATACAGTAGCGCATAGAGGTGTTTACGTAGCAGTTTCAGGTGTACAACAACACTGATTAAAATGCTAAGTTCTTTTTTGCTCATTATAGAGCAGCCAGGCTCGGCTCATTGTAAAGATAGCATTTTCTTTTAAATTACTCATATAGGAATTAAGAGTCATTGAATAATGAGTGATGGGAGGAACGCTTGACACAACCCAGCTGCTGATCTAACATTTCCATCATCCTGTCCAGTGCTTGCGAGGAGAACAGTTGCTACAGGGATCTATACAAGAAGGCGCTTTTTCAGAGATCACTCATTTGTGACGATGCTCCTGCATTTTCCCAGTTTCTCAGAGAGCGGGGTTTTACCCCACTGTATATGATGTATTTTAAACAAAAACCTCCATCACAGTTAGATTATAGAGATACTTATATAGGAGCGATGCATTTTATGTTATTTATCTTCCTATTTAAAGGAGGTAATGTTTCCTTGCTTGTCTGTTTTCTTTTCCACTTAATTTAAACTTCATTACAGTAGACCAAATAAATCCAGTATGGAATTAAAGAGTAAGAATGGGGGGTAAAAATAATCAAGATTCAGCAGGTATAGGTACAGCCTCCAAGACAAGTGTAATTGCTGTGTAATATAAACATACTAATAAGAGTTTTAAATATGCATCTTTCCTAACAATAAAGTAATTATAAAATATTAAGTAGGACATTTTGTAACATATTACTTTATTACTTTTAAGCTTGTCAGGCTGTTAGGCCAATTCATGATGCATTAGCCCATGTGCGTATATATCAGGTACCTTACATTTGTCAAATAAATATTTATTGGAGACCGTGAATAAGGCTGTCTAGTCATCCGGGGAGCAGGAAGCAAGTTAGAGCACCGGGTGTAGCTGTATTATCACATTACTGGCGGGGTCATCAATCTCCTTTTACAGTGTGTTAACAAAATTTCATGGTCCCGCTACCTACTTCCTTTTGGATGTGACAGAATGCTTGATGGAAAACATACATTTATGGTCTAAATACCACATCTAGCCTCTGTGCCTCCTTCTGACTTTTAACTCATGTGGATAGCACTGGAATACAAATTTGAAATGAATAGAAACTTTTTCTAACCGAGGTGATAGACTCGAGAGAAGACAAGTAACAGCAGTAGCATCAAACAGTACCCAAACTGCCCTAGGTTACCACATGTTTGTTAATATTGATGCTACTTGAATTGCTCTCACGGTGATGCACTGTCAGTGTGGTTACAGTAGAAAAGCTAAATAAACAGAAGAAATTGAAGTCTAAAACCCTATCCAAAGGAAGATATGTGTGTTATAAACTAAATTGCTTTTCCTTTTACATTAGTATGTGCTAGTGATAGCAAAAACTTGCATAATTTATCAATATTTTTCATTTTCATAATTCATCAGTCAGTCAATCAGCAACTGTCTTTTCTTTGTACCAAGCACTCTACTGGGCCCTATGAGGATACAAAGCAACATGAGATCCAGGCTCAATCTCCTGAGCTGCAGAGACAAGCTATTTGAAGCTTTAAAAAGTAATATCACTTCTAGGCAACACATAGCAGAACTGAGAAAAATAAAAAAGCTTCACCACCTGAATAAGTGTTCATGAAAAATGAAAGCAAAGGGTAACAAACCAGAAACTTAAGACAAATGTTTTTTTTTTAAACAATGCTTTTAGGTTTAAAGAAACGCTAGTAAAAAAAAAAATGTCAAAAATGAGAAGTGGTCAAAAATTCAATAGCTTTCTTCTTGTCTCACTTATTTCATTTTTCTTCGGTGTTCATCAGAATTCACAGGCAACCCAGGTATATCCAAGAGGCCTTGACAAGATTTCTGAGGAAGAATGACTTTCATAATCAAGTTCAAGAGTATCTGAAGACTGGAAAGCTTCCTGAAGCAATGTTACCAGTGAAGCTGATCTTTATTAAACTGCCTGCAGTCTCTGGCACCTATCCGGTGCACATTGGCTGCCAGCTAATCAGCAATTCCGTATGCTGTCTTTGGTCTTTCTCTCCCAATGGTAATGGTGTGAGTGGGCATTTTTGAAAGAAATGGAAGAAACGCAGCGAATGTATTCACAGCCTGCCATCAGCACTTCAAGGTTACACATGCACTTCAGCAAAGACTTTGTCCTGTCCATTAAGAGCAGTCCTGTCCATTGCCCTGGGACTTCTCCTAATGACCAAGAGTGAAGACACCTTGATGGGCACCTGCCTGCAGATTCACTTAATGCAGATCTTCGATTTTCAGATGCCTGACTGCATAAAAATACATACTGTGGTGAAAATATTCAGAGCTCTTTGCATGTTTTCCTTCTGATTTTGTTGATTAAAAAAAGACTTTGGGGTGGGAATGTAAAGTGACAAGAGAAGAAAATTGTTAAAGCAAAGAAGAAAGGCAAAAAGCAAGTTAGGAAGGTTCATGTAAGTTAGGGTCATTCCAGACGGGACATTGTTGCTGGCTAATCTTTGCTAAAATTACTAGGAAGAACACACGTCTCTTTACGTGGTCAATGGAACTTAAATTCTAAGAAGATTCCAATTATATATAAATGAGAGCAAATCAGTTGACCTTTAAAGAACCCTCCTTTACATTCAAAATAATATTTTAATGTTATATGCATATAATTCTTCATTTTTAAGTATGATCCAGGAAATAGCACATTTTAAAAAAATAACATATTGGTAGTTCTCCTGGGGCTATAAAAATTGCTATTTTATTATAGGATAGCTGGAAAAAATGTAAGCAAAATGGGAATATGTCTATCATCTTATGGCAACTAATTTATAAAATTATTTTCTTTTTTTTCATAACACACAATTAAAATGACCAGGTTGTGTATATGTATGTAAAATTATATACATAAATTAATTAGTCTCAGTTCTCAGTATGGTTAAAATTTAACATGTGGGGCATCAAGAATACATCAGACATTCTACTGAAAATATTTGCTCTCTGACACTTGTATGTATGTGTGTGCGTGTGTGTGTGTGTTTCAGTTTGGTTTACAGGCAATCACTTTCTGATATTTAAGCATTTAAAAACCTTTTATACTATTTAACTTATCAATATTTTCCTTAATCATTTTTTTCTTTTGCATTTTACTTTATGCGATTATTATTCATTCCTTTTCACTTTGTTTTCTCTTTAGGTACATGCATCCTCCTAGAATGCTTCTTTTCTTTTTTTTTTATTTTAAAGAGAACAAAACAAAAGAGGGCAGAACAGAGCAGATCAGAACAGGACAACATAGGCAACACAGTACTTTATGTTAAAACAACGAGACATTAACAGTAGCTATCACAATATCTCTTTCTCTGCTATAGTTGAGCATAGTTTCAAATACAGTAATATCAAACATAACAAAATAGTATAAAAGCATTCAAAGAGTGAAAGAATCACAGGGCATTCTGAACCGAATAACAGATAATTATCAATGGGTACGATAATATCCATTTTCGATCACACATCACACATACTATCACACATATTCAAATCCCAATAAGACACAATGTGATAGATAGAACCAATGATAGTAGAACAATAGAAGCATGGTAGGACTTCTAAGAAGGATGATATTAAATCAGCAATAGCTGTCATAATGTTTTATTTTCTTCAAAACAGCTGTTCATACCATCATGCATGATATCGAATAAAACAGAATAAAACCATTCCAACTGATGAATGAAAACATTGAAAGGCTTCAAAGCTATGAGATGGGGACTCATGATTACCATAAAATCTTATATACTCTTATCAACTCTCATACTAGGGAGACTATACGGTATTTACACATGTGAGTCTGGTTTATTTCGCTTATGAGTATGGCCTCAAGTAGTGTCCATTTATTTATAAATATCTCGATGTGATCATTCTTTATAGCTGAGTAGTACTCCATTGTATAAAAATGCCACAACTTTTTTATCCATTCCTCAGTTGATGGGCACTTAGGTTGTTTCCAACATCTGGCTATTACAAATTGTGCTGCTATAAACATGGGTGCACATATATCACTGTGGTATGATGTTTTCAGTTCTTCTGGGAACATGCTCAGAAGTGGAAGAGCTGGGTCAAATGGGACCTCCAGACCCAGCTTTTTGAGGAATCTCCAGACTGACCTCCACAGTGGTTGCACCAGTCTACACTCCAACCAACAGTGCAGAAGAGTTCCTTTTTCCCCACAGCCTCTCCAACACTTGTTGTTGGTAGTGTTTTCTATCTTGGCCAATCTTTCTGGAGTGAGATGGAATCTCAGTGTGGTTTTACTTTGCATTTCTCTCATGACTAATGATGATGAACATTTCTTAATGTATTTATTTGCCATTCATATTTCTTCATCTGAGAACTGTGTATTCATTTCAGATGCCCATTTTTGGATTGGGCATCTGAATTTGACCCTTTGAATTTCAAGGGTCTGATTTTTTTAAATTCTTTATAAGCTCTAGACAGAAGTCCTTTGTCTGAGGAACAATCCATTAAGATTTTTTCCCAAATTGTGGGTTTTCTTTTCACTCTGCTGGAAATCTCTTTCATCATGCAGAAACTCTTTAATAAGTTATTGTCCCAATTATTGATTCTGGGAAGTATTTCCCATGCAGTTTGATTCTTGTTCATGAATTGTCTTCCTACCCCTATATCTTCGAGGTTTTTACCTACTTTGTCTTCCAACAGATTTAGTGTTTCTGTTTTAAGATTAAGATCTTTGATTCATTTAGATTTTAGTTTAGTACATGGTGATAGGCATGGGTCTAGTTTTAGTCTTCTGCATATGGACAGCCAATTTTCCCAGCACCATTTGTTGAAGAGACTGTCATTCTTCCAGCGAACATGATAAAACGCTTGTTTTCATGTTCTACTACACACAGCTCATCATTTTCGGCTAGCTCCTATTTTTGCATTACTCTCAACTTTACTGTTGGAGCTAGAGACCAACATAAGGACACCAGAAAAGAGAGGCCACCTGAGGGGAAGAAGACAAACAAACGCCAGGGTCCTTAACCACTTACTGATTAAACACATGAATGATTTGTGTTTCCTTTTGGGATACACAGGAATTAAAATAGCTTTGGCTAAAACTGACACCTCATTTGGGCCCAAGAAGTCCCATGCAAAACTAAAATGGAGCAAACTTGACTTTCACTTTGTAAAACTCCATGTTGAATATTTCTTAGATATGCATCATCCGTCATGTTTGCCATTTAGGGAATATTTGTCTAAAAGTGGGCAAAATGAGATTTATTAAGCCTGAATGCATACAGCCTATTTTGTCACTCTTCAGGACTGCAGATGGCAAGGAGAAGAGGTGTACACCCGTCACCTTCCCCTGTTCCCAGAGGTCTCCCTTGTCCTTGGAAACCATCAAAGCTTCACAACACTGAGATGCAGGGAAGCAGAGATAACTGTCTCATGAGACTGAAATCTCCCCTGCAGTCATGAGCTTTCATCTACAAAGCTAGCACTGAAACAGTGATCAACCAGACTACAGATAGCACAGTACCCCAGAAAACTGGTCTCCATTCTTTTATGATTTGTGTAGGGCCCATTTCCTATTTTTCTCTTATTTTTACTTTGCTAAAGACACAGATTGATCTTCATTAGAACCTTGAACTAAGATCCCGTACCATCTTCTCTTACTACCCTGAGAAAGCCTGTACCTATAAATCTATACTGCTGCCTTAGTTTCGATTTCATTATCACTAAAGCAAAATTCCATGTTCACGTGACACCTGTAATCTCCAACATACTCTTTTGTTTTATGTGTTATATCAGCCTGGGTCCACTTTATCCTCATAATCTTTCCTCTCATTTAATTTTTGATTCTTTATCAGTATCTTCTTCAACCTGAAGCAGGTTGCTTTTATCAGGGCAGCTTTCCTCAGAAACTCTGGTATTATACTCCTCTTGTTCCACAGTAATTATATAGAAACCAGGGTGATTTTTGTTTGTTTGCATGCACATCAACCAAGATTAATTAAACTTTATATTTTACAACATTCAGTCTTAGAAATTAATTTAGCTCACTGTTTATCTAGATGATTTCAGTTTGCTAGTTATTCAGATCTAGAAGCCAAAGCATACATCTTTTAGCTGAGAGGGAAATTCTGAGAAAACTCTCTTCTGTCCAGTTCTGTAAACCATACTACTCGAGGTGATTCTGCCAAGATTCTGGTGTAAACAGAAGGCAAGAGAAGCTGAATGTCACCAAGACCTTCTTACAGATATCTTTCTATGTTTTCAGAAGTATCAGCTGCTTGCTAATCAATAGCATCACGGTCACATTCTGCTTCTTCATAACACAAAAAGAGTGACTAGGAAGGAAAATAGTGTTTATATCACCATTTACAGTGTAAATTAAGACAGAAATATGTGCTGTAAAGTGATGTTGAGTCTCTTTTCTATAATAATTAGTTGAGAATTTCAGTCAACCAATATTGCCACCAATATATTTTTTAGCAGAAAGTGTTGTCTTAGAAGGATTTTTGTGTCATTAATATTGGGAGAAAAAACAAGTAATGGAGTATCGAAAAGGAACAATATACTTATACTCTAGTTACATAATACAGAAGAAAAGAAAGAAAAAATGAAGAAAATTATTTCAATAGGTCTTGCATTAGTATAATTGTCTTACATGTTTTATGTTTATTAATCTGGTTGTTAATCTGTATGTATGATAATTCATTTTACAAGGACTTATAAATAAATGAATCTGAGGCTGACAAGAAGGAGAGAGAGGAAAATAACTGAGATGTGTTATATACATATACCAATAAATTGGGTAAAAGGTATAGGAAAATGATCCAGCCCGCGGATCAGTCCGTGGGTCTCACCTGGAGAGGGAACGGGGATGGCGGGCAGGGCAAGAGGAAAGAGAGATGGAGACAAGTTGAGCAGTTCCAATCAAGTCTCGTTTATTGAGGAAGTGAACATGGTTTATATAGGGTGAGGGCAGGAAATTGTCGTCATCAGGCAGAGATATTGTGGAGAGACCGGATAGGTCGCAGTCATGTCCGGCCAGGCAGAGAGGATCATGGGCAATGTAGGCAGACACACCAAATGCCCACAGGAGGGCGGGATGGGGCGGCAGCAGTGAGGCTATCATGCTGCTCCCTACAGGAAAATTCCAAACAATGTTATTTTATCTGCGTAATTTGTTCTTTAATCTCAGTTTCCCTACTAATGGAATAAGAATTCAATTAAAATATAAAAATACTATTACTTTATATTTTTAACATGCCAAAGAGATATTGCAATGGGACTGTGTAAATAAAATTGAAGTAGTTCAGTGTGTATGAGAATGTATGGTTTTCCATATAGAGGAATTTCTCAAATGTTACCAAAGCTTAAAACTAGATTCCATGGCTGTCTGTGAGCGACACGGTCAATGTGTATGAACTGGAATTTACTACGGCTAATAGCGCCCCTAGAAACAGACACTGACTCCTATCAAATCCAGGGTTTGAAGTCTCATTACTTGTGCTTGATTGACCAAATTATATAATTTGATTTGTATTTTCATGAGATATATACATATGTCCAAATCTCTTTCATAACTTTCACCAAATCATATCAGCCAAACTTTGATAAACATGACACAGAATAATTATCCAAAACATTCTAAAAATAGGAAAGCCTCCTGAAAGCTACAGCTAGTGTTGTTACTATTGAAGGCTTCCCTGTTTGATCGCGTTCTGTTCACTATTGATAGAAAGTAGGGTTCCTTAAACACTGTGTGTTAATTCAGTATTTTTATTTAATGAAGCTATGCTCAAGAATTTAAGAAATACTGCATAATTCAATTTTATAAGCTGTCTCTGGGTCTATGGGGAATTCTTCCAACTGAATGAGCTGTGATTCTAATGGAATGCCCAGTATTAGGAATCAGTAATATCAATAGAAATCACTCTGAAAATTACAATGTAAAGAAATAAAATTACAATGTCAAGGTAGACCAACAAACAGAAAGAAAGATAAATTCAACTGCACTTCTAAAATCTGTTGTAAATTAATATATTTTGATCCCACATGTGTATCTGGGTAAGCTAAAACAATGTATTTATCACAAAGTCAAAAATAAACAGAGATCCTTTCAAAATGATGACAAAGTCCTGTTAAGCATGGTGGCACATGCCTAATCTCAGCATTGGAGGAGGCTGAGACAAGAGCATCACAAGTTGAAGCTTAGCCTTGGCAATCCAGTGAATTAGTGAAACCCTGTCTTAAAATAAAAATTTAAAAAATAAACGGTTATAGGTGTAGCTTGTTGTGAAAGTCCTGAGACCAATTTCAATACCACAAAAAGAAAAAGAAAGAAAGAAAGAAAGAAAGAAAGAAAGAAAGAAAGAAAGAAAGAAGAAAGAAAGAAAGAAAGAAAGAAAGAGAAAGAAAGAAGAAAGAAAGAAGAAAGAAAGAAAGAAAGAAAGAAAGAAAGAAAGAAAGAAAGAAAGAAAGAAAGAAAGAAAGAAAGAAAGAAAATCCAATTTCTGGGCTGTCTATGACCTCAGCTAAGAACTGATAACATCAGTGAAATTCTATAACAGGTGATTACTATCAATGTCAAAAATGAAATATAATAGTTCTCATCATAATTATGACAGAAATTTGCTTGTTATATTAAAATTTACAAGTTATAAATTGATTTTCTTATGATCCTCAATCCATGGAAAGTTCTTTAGAACTCAGAAAAGTCAAATGATTGAAATGATGTCCTTTTGACTTAAAATCACAGAGAAGTTTGAATCTAATTTTCACCTAAAATTCAAGACGTGATAGAACTGCATGGGAAAATGAATGGACAGGAAGAGAAACGTGAGTCACTCTAAGAAGCAGCAGTCTTAATTTTTGCCCCTTCCTACATTTGTCAGCTTTGTTCTAACAGAAAGTGTCATAGGACAAGAGAGTTTGTGCATTGCTGAACCCATGCTAGCATTCACAAAACCTTAAATACAATAAAATGTGTAGGAAAGTAAAAAGTGTGTCATTTCCTCTTGTGCTCATAAATTTTCAACATTGCTTCTCTAAAACTTTGCCTGACTTTCTGTCTCACTTGTGCAATTCTAGCCGATCTCCCACTGTGTACAGAATGTCAGAATCATTGGAGCTCTTAACTTCATCGGGCTTCGTAAACAGAAATGTGCTCTCTTTTCATGCTTTTCTTAGAATCAAACTCATTTTTCCAATTTTACATTTTTAATGAAGTGTCCAAAGCCTATAATTGCAAAAAAAAAAAAGTAGATTCACTTCCTGATACAGTCAGGGGCGACCTGACAATGTTTCAGTCCATAACAGGAATATATATCAGAGGTGTCCACCCCTGGGCTACGCACTGGACTGTGGGCTGTCAGGAAACAAGCCACACAGCAGGAGGAGAGAAACAGGCAAGAGAAGCTTCATCGATATTCAGAACTGCTCCCAATTCTTCGGAATACAGCCCGGGTTCCACCTCCTATCAGATCAGCCATGACCTTAGAGTCTCGTGGGACTGGAACCCTGCCAGGATCTGGGCTGCAAGCTCCTGGAATCTAATTCCTGATGGTCCAAGGCAAAGCTGGGGCAGTGACGCTGGAGCTGAAACAGTGGCAGATCCATCTTAACATTAGCAGACGGGTTTCACAACACAGAGATCATAATAAAACCTCTGCATACTCAGATCGAAACCCTATTTGTGAGCAGCAAGGGACAACTCAGCTGCATCTGGTGGCCGACTATCTAGTGGCAAGTGAGTTGATGCACTTCTGCTGTACAGCTGTGTCTATTGGGAGACTTTAAGTCCAAATCCATCACTTACTTGTGACTCATTTGGGATTTTATTTACTACTCTGTCTACACTTAAATGCACAATAAGTGGACCAGGCTTGAATAATCCTGAAGGAACCACCATCCCTAACTGGAGAAAATACATCTCCCACAAAACTAGTCCTAGGCACCAAAAGAGTTTAGGGACCACTGTTGTATATGATGGCCGCCCTAGAAGCCATCAGAGTACCTGAGAGCAGCCCATGATCCATGGTTTGCAGTGGTGCTCGAAGACTTGAGATCCACCGCTCTAACAGTTATGTACCATATGTATCACTTGACAATGAAAATAAACAACTACTGTGGGATTATATAGTTACTACATGCACTTTTAATCACTATTTCAAAGCACCATCCTTGTGCTACTAAAGCAAAAATATTTACCTTAAGACACGATGTCATGGCCTAAGCACAGAGGCCTATGCATGTCAGTCCCCTACCCTGGGAGGCCGAGGCAAGACAATTGTAAGTTCAAATTCAGGCTGGTCAGTGTACCTTAGTGAGATCCTGTCCCAAGGCAAAAAAAACTAAGAGGTTTTTCAGAAGTAAAAGGTCTGGAGATGTAGCTCAGTCTAGAGGATGCATCACTAAAAACCAAAAGAGACAAAAAGGAAGCCGAATGTCATGCTTGGCCAGAAGTGTCTTATACCATGCTTCTTGAGCGCATCCTTTTCTCTGTGCTTGAAACAGCACCATGTGTTTTTTGTCTTCTTGTCCCATCAGTGAACCAAGGCCATGGCTAATATTCCTGTAAGAAGCCACATCCGGTGATTGATATGGAAGCGAAATTAAAGCTGATTAAGATTGCAAAGGTGGAAGAACAGTGATAGTTTTTTCTCACCAGCTAGGCATATGCCATCCTACCATGGCTCTAAACTTGAAGCGCAAGAACAAAGTGACTTTGTCATAGGGCATGAGACTAATAGAAATTCTAGAAGGGCCTGTGTCAAACACAGAGAAGTGTCTAATATCTAGATTGCAGGGCAAACACAGTGTCTCTCTCTCTCAGCAACATGGCAGTCATGGCTAAGGCAAAATATCTGTTTGCAATGTTGAAATAAAATGATGCATATAACAGTGACGCTGAATTTATTATCAGAAAATGAAAGTGAATGACCAGTTTGATGTTGTGATGTGAGAACAGCAGAAGTCTTAGGAGTTCTACAGAGCTGATTGTGGTGGAAAATTACTTGCCAGTGCAAAAAACCAATATAAGCAGAATATCCTTATTTTAGAAGTAGATGTCTGAAACCATGTAAATCCATAAGAGCACCAAAGACAGGATAAGAGTTTCAAACACAGGATGGCAGTCCTGCACGTGAGCAATGTGTGGATTACAAATTGGCACCATTCATAAGCTGACAAATGGAATGCCACAGCCTTTCACCATATCTATCAATACACACTGCAATGTGCCACATGAGCCATCAGAAGCCAAGAATAATCCAGCTCCTCTTCAGGCTGACCTCCCAAATTGTGATACCCATGAACTAGGAAAGTACTGTTTGAAGGCTAATATATCTTTCAAGAGTGTATCATACTCCTGCACATTCTCCTTTTATTAGTGATAGCCAAATGTCAATGTGATATTTCTTCCTCCAAATATGAACTCTGTGATCCAACCAATGGATCAGCTTTTAGGGCAGTTGAAATGCATTCTCCCAGCTCATTGCTACAACAGAGAAAGACACTGAGGAGACACTGACATGATTTTAGAAGGGTTAAAAAATCCATGCATATATCAAGAGTCTTCCTTGGGCTCTGGGCCATATCACTATGGGATGTATAAAGGGCATCTGGAAGATGATACTTGAAAAGATCATCCATGACTTCAAGGCATATGCCAAAGATGAGGAAATTGCCAAAATCATTAAGAAAGTAATTGACATGGCTAACCTTAGGAGGTGGAAGTCAATGATAGGCTAATCTTAATCTAGGCTAACGAGGGCTTTATCTTACATTTTAACCAAAAACAGAAAAAGTGGTAATTTTTTTAAAAAATAAAAATATTATAGAATAGAACCATAAATTAATACAATATGTTTGTACAACTACACAATGTACTTCTGCATTCAGCTAAGTTTATTAGTGTTGTAGTCAAAGGTTGCAAGAAAAGTGATAATATACAGGACACATAATTTACAGTATTATTTGTTATGGTCATCTAAGGAATCCAATGCAAAGAAAGTTCAAGAAATCATTACACACACTAAACACCTAGAAAATCCACCTGAGGGCCTGGGTCATATGGAAATAACCTGCGTGAGTTCATCTGAAAACCTTGAGCCCATGACAATAGATCCCAAGAGTCTAACTGGAGACCTAGAGCACACGACAATGACTCTTAGAAGTCTGTTTCATGGAGCAGCCCTGGGATGGCCCAAAGATCAGTGGTAGAAGCTGGAAAGTCTAGACCAGCAGGGTGATGGATCTGTGCAGTAGGTTGAGGGTTCTGCACTGGAGCCAAGAAGTGACACTCAAAGTAAGGACCAGGGCTCCCCCCAAAAGTACCGCAGCCATCCTCAGTGACAACAAGGTCCTGAGCTCTTCCAATGATGAGAACAGCTGAGTTCGTATTAGGAAACCAGCGTGACTAGAGATTAAGCAGCACATGATCTCTTTTTCTGGAGCCAGGAAGGATGCTCAAAGTAAGGACCAGAGCTCCCTCAAAGTGAACTTCAGTTATTCTCAGGGACGAGGCCCTGAGCCCCTCTGATGATAACAGCTGAGTTCATATCAGGGAAGCCAGAGGACAAGCTCCCCCAGGAGAACTAACAACTCCAAAAGAACCAATAACCCCAAACAACCCTCACTTAGGAGGACCCACAATACTTCTCCTCCTCTCCAGGTCTCCTTTTTATGCTGTCCACAGTCCTCAGGTGGGCCGTCCACACTCAGCACCATGCTGATTCAGTTCAGCTGATGTTTAAGTTGACCACCAGTTTTTAACCCACCAGAACTAGTTTTGCTAAGTTTTCAGCATAGGAGGCAAAAAACGTTTAAAAAATTAAAGTTTACAGGGTAAAAGTATAAGCAAGCTAGTTCAATTTATTATTAAAGAAATAAAAACATTTTTATACATAGACCTAAGTGTTCAGTATGTAGAAAGTCTGTGGTGTCTCGACCTTTATTCTCCTTCTCCAATCATTCACATACTGGCTTTAGCAAGGCAACTTTCAGTCTTGCAAGCACCAGTTAGGATAAGATTCCTACACATACATACTATTTGTTTTTGTCTTTTATACTCTCTGTACCTTCTCTATGTTTAGATACACAAATACAACTGTGCTGTGTTTAGCATTAGTATTCAGTGCAATAGTGTGCCATCAGGTTTGTAGCCAAAAAACAATGGGCTACACCATATAATCCAGACAGCTGGTAGATTATACCATGAAGGTTTGGTTAAGATGCTCTACAATGACTGCAGAGCACTGAAATCATTTAACAACACTTTTATCCTAATGTTTTTTAATTCATCTTTATTTATAGACGTTTTGCATTATAGTCTAAAAATCCTTTATAACTACATCTAAATATACAAATGTAACAGCATATAGAAAAAACATTGTTCTTTCAAGTACTATGTATCTCATGCGATAAGTTAATTTGTACAATTGCACCTAAATGGATGCAGAACTGCTATCGCTGCTTATTTTATTATAGCAGTAAAACAGGTATGGTGCTATCTGCCTGCCTGTTTATAATATTTCTCATAAACAAGGCCATGTATATTCTATTACAATTTTCTACCTTGACTAGCTAACAATCTGCATTAAGGCATTCAAGGTAAAATGGAAAGCTAATTGCAGAGATTTTTAAGCTGATTTGCACACAACGGGATTTAGTGGTGCCAATGAAGGTAAAAAAACAGTATGACTTCCCTCATATCCTCACTCTTTCCCTCTGCTAATTCAAAATGTCCATTTCATTTCAGAAAAACTAAATGAAGTGGAACATAAAAAAGAAGTTTTTATAAAGGCAGTATTTGGAGAGGAAAAAATCCTTGAGTCCATGTATAGGTTATAAATTGATTTTATTCTGGAGTATTGCCCAAATTTTAGAATGATGTATCTAACAATATAAAGAAAAATAAAATGTTCTTTATATTACAGGCTGATTTCCATTCATTGCATTTTGTCACAATTTTCTGTTAGGTGTCTCTCTCTTACTTGTAATAACTGAATGACACCAATTATGGGATATAAAGAAGAATTCAGGTGGTAAAAGACTCAAACTGCACAATGCAGAGCAGTATCACAAAACCTGTAATTGTAGAATAGAAAAGTTTAAACTGAAATTTCCTGAAAGAAATAAAATCTGAGCAAGATAAAATTCTCAAATAGTTTGAAATCCTCTCTAAAACATGAATCTAAGATGAAGTAGTTTACCATAGTGAAAGTACTATTGATTTACAAAATGTGAAATATACCTACCATAAATATTTCTGTATTCAGGAGTCTATAAAATTGAAGTACATTCAGAAAAATTTTAAGTCTTCTGGTAGACCTTCCACAAAAGTAAGTCTGGAACTTTTGTCAATGATCTAGTGAGAAGTTAACAGAACAATGGATGGTTATTCTTAGCCTGAAATGAAAGAAATATGACAGAGCTTCTAAGTTTGTTTCTGTTTAATTTTTGTTCAGTTTTTTTTTTTTTTTTTTTTTTTTTTTTTTTTTCCAGG
>PVJX010002875.1:0-119243 GCA_004027295.1 Dolichotis patagonum | reverse complement strand
TGTGGAAGTGGAGGGTCTCCGTTTTTCCCACGTGCCCTGATGTAGATCTCCCGGGGAGTGTGCTGCAGGGCGCGGCAGGTGCCGTGTGTACTCAGAGGCCTCCGAGGCGCATTGCTCTTCCCAAGCCCAATCCCGGGCCTTCCCTGTGTGAGACCCTACTGACCATCCTGTGTGACCCCAGTGCCCGGGGGACACTGCTTGGAGAAACTGAGGCACACCTCTGTGCCCAGGATGAGACTCGGGTGCAAGACCAAGGGTGAAGGAGTATGATCTCTGCTCGAAAAGCGTTTCCCATTTTCACCAGCTTCTGAAGGAGACGCCAAGTAGGGCTGGATGAGCCCACACAAGCCTTTCTCTTCTTGGTAATGGATTTTCATCCTTTTGACATTAGTGCCACAGAAACTGGAGTGGAGTCTTTCCTGTGGTTTCCTGTTGCTTCTTTAGGACTGTCAATCCCCGACTTCTGTGATGTTCATTATTTCCAAGGCTGGCTGAGATTGTATACATCCTTGTTTTTTCAATCATTTGGCTAATCAGAGATATTTTTCAAATACTTCATATTTATTAAGTTCATCCATAAATTGGAGATTTGGAGAGCCCTTGCAGCCTTCCTAGGCTGGGAACCCATGAGCCCACAGTAGGTGGGGGCAGGGCCAGGGCCTTCAGTCTCTCGTTTCCAGTCTCCATGTGCAGCCCAATTTCCCAAACAGCCGTGAGGTTTAAAGCAGAACCTCAGATTGCATCGCTTGTCCCATGTCACATGTGGACACGGAAGTGGAATAACCTGAAAGCTCAGGGGCTGTGACCAAAGAGGGTGTATTCAGCTGGCCTAGGCAGAGGGAGGAGCTGCCCTGTGGAGTGGACAACTGTCCTGCAGCCACTGTGTGGGCTCTGGAGAGGCCAGCACTGCAGAACCCTCTCCAGTGGACAGAATCCCGGGCTTTGGTCCTCCACGGCCAAGTCACTGCATATGGGCAGGCATGAGAGGGCATGAACATGACATCTGTCCTAACATCCCTGGGCACTAGATGTAAACCGGCAGCAGCCAGCAAGATTGCTTCTCAGAGGGGCATTGGGCAGTGAAGCCCAGCACCCCATGGCCACACAGTTCTGTCTGACCTGAATCTGACAGCCCCTCTCCTCATCGAGGAAGCTCCAGTGATGACGGGCTCTTGTGCTCATTGGGGGAGCTTGTGACCTGTCTCCCACGTGAAGGACAGGCCAGCCCGACTAGCACGTGCTGTGCTGCTGAGAGTAGCAGGACCCAGGAGTCAGGAAAGGGTGTGTGGCCCTTGCTTCATTGCAGATGCCACTCTGAATGTCCCCTGCCCCTTACAAAGTGCCCCCATTTACTTGTAGGACGCCCGGAGCTGCCTCGCTCAGGCTTGGACTTGATTCCAGCCGTTTCCTCTGGAAATCACTGTGCTCACCAGGCTCTGCTGTGGTTACCTTCAGGGGACCAGGACCCTTGAGCTTCACCCAAAAAGGGCCCTGAGCTTGAGCTATCATTCCCACTAGTGGGCACAGTAGTGTCTGTGTGCACGGACATTTGTATGCCAACATGCACACACTCATGCGTGTATGCTTGCACACATGCCATGAGAGAGAGGTTGCACAGACTGCACGGTGTGCTGAATTTTTATATACACATCCACTATGTCACCAGCACTCTGACCGACATTAGAACACCTTCAGCTTCCCCACAGGCTCCCTCGGCACTCCCAGAATCAATGTTTTCCAATGGTAACGGACTCTTAATACTTTACTGTACTTGGCTTCGAGCCTCATGTAAGCGGGGTTGTGCGGTGAACCTCACAGCCTTGCTGAGTGAGGCCGTCGCACAGTAGGACAGTAGGGTCATTCCAAGCACCGGGCTCCTATGAATACGGTGGCTGCAGGCATGGCTACTCATTTGACTTTTACAAACAAAGCAGGCAGAGTGTCCTTTTCTGTGTCCTTTAAAGGACACAAGCACTCCCTTCTATTGGGGGAATGCCTAGTGTTATGCCTAGTTCTATCCAGACACCCTCCCAAGCCTCCTGTGCTCTCAGGCAGGGCTCTGGAGAGGTGAGAGGAAGGTGGGACTTGCAGCTGGCTTGCTGCTGGGAGCAGGGCTTGGTGAGAAGAGGCGATTACTGCTGCTGTGGCCCAGGGTTATCTTCCTTCTGAGCGCCTTCCTTGGCTCTCTGCTTCCTGGCCAGTACACCGCACACAGGTTTTCTTCCACCAGATCCTCTGCCCTGCTACTTATTGCTTAGAGTCAGCTGACCATGGGTTGAACTGTGAGCCAAAATAAACCTCTCCTTTAAATGCAGGTGTCAGGTGTTGTGTCTTAGGGAGAGAAAGTGAGATGCCTAAATACGGAATTGCTGGACCATAGTTTGTCTCCGCTGGGTTTTAGTTACCACTGTCAACAGTTTCCCTGAATAACTATAAGTTACATTCTCAGCTACTCCACACTCCTGCCAACACTTGTTATTGTCACTGCTTTTCCGTCTGGCCTCTCTGGTGGATGCAGTGGAATCTCCTGTGGTTTAAACTTGCATTTTCATGCTAAGTGCTGGTGTTGAGCACACTTCCCTATGCTGGTGACCATCGGATGTACTTTTCTGTGAAGGACTTGTTGAAATCTTTTGCTTACTTTTTTAAAAACTGAGTTAGGTAATTTGTCTTTTATACACAATTCAAGAATTCTTTAAATATTCTGTGCATGAGTTCTTAGATGCCTATTTACAAATCCATCTACCAGTTTGTGACTTACACTTTTGCTGTCTGAATGGCAATGTTTTGAAGAATACAACTTAATAACATCAATCTCCTTTTTATGGTTAGAGCATTTTTAAAGTCCTATTTGTTTATCCCAAGATCATGAAGGTATTCTTTTGTCCTTCTGGAGACTGTATTCATATTTCTGTCTATGATCTACCTCAAATTACCTGAGGTAATTTCCTGAGATCCGCGCCATGTTGGAACTTAGGGCACCGAACCAACCAGTAAGTATGAGGTGGAGGAGCAAGGCCCTTTGTATGTAAGTATGTATGCACACATATATGTATGGTGAGTGGATATCACATGAATCCAGCATCACTTATGCAAAGCCCATCCTTTCACCCCTCAAAATTGCCTGACAACATTGATTCACATCAAGCAACTACATATGTGTAGGCTTGTCTCTTTTTTTTAAAAATTTTATTTAAAGAGAAAAAAAAGCAATACAGAAAAAAGGGTAGAAACAATACAAAACCTCAAAAAAAACCCATAAATCACTAGTTGACGAACCACATACTGTCCTCCCAGAAATAGCTGTTCATGTTACAAAATTAAGGCATACAAAGTGAACACACAGTGAGGCTGCAAACAGTTACAAAAAAACCAGGATGGAATAAAGCCAATTGAGACAGTATAGTGAAATTGGCACAGAACATCAAAGCAGGTCACAAGGACAACAGTAACAGGCAACACTGTATATCTCATTGTCTTCACAATAGTTGTTCTTCTACTAGGTACAGCAAAATCAAAGAAATACACAACATTATAGAACACATCAACACAGAGTATTGAATAGAGCAACACCTTTAATCAGGCCAAAGCAAAACGGCGATAAAAATATCTGCCTTCAGAGATAGTAGAAGGAAACTCCCCTGACATGCTGTACGCCCCGGTAAGCAGCAAGCTGCTTACTGGTTGGTTCGGTGCCCTAAGTTCCAACATGGCGCGGATCTCAGGAAACGCTCTTGCTTCTTGTTTCCCCGCCCTGGAGTGGCCGCGGCTCGCCAGACCACAGTCACTTACCAGGGCGGAAGGCTGCTTACTGGTTGGCTCGGCGCCCTAAGTTCCAGCATGGCGCGGATCTCAGGAAATGCTCTTGCTTGTTGTTTCCCCGCCCTGGGGTGGCCCCTCTTAATTCACTATTTTGTTCTGTGTTAGCTTCTCCAACACTGGGACCAAATACCTAACACCTACAACTTAAAGAAGGAAAATCTATTTGGCTCCTGGTTCCAGGGTATTCAGTCCATGGTTGGCTGGTTCTGGGGAAGAAAAATCATGGAAGAAGAGCACAGTGGAGCAAAGCTGCTTGGTTCATGGTGGTCAGGGAAGCCGAGTAGGTGAAAAGTGCCAAGCTCATGCCACCCAGACACACCCAGAAGTGTGTTTTATTCATTCGCTGAGCAGCTCCCAAGCCAATCGAGTTGACCTTAGCCATCACGTCCTATGTGCCCTGGATGCTGAATGTGGGGCTGTAGGACTTCATGTTTACCCTGTTAGGTTTCAGTCTTGTTTTGATCTGATTCTTTTCTATCCTCCCTTTTGGAATGAGAATATTTACCCTGTACATTGTACCTTAGGATTATGTGATTTGTCTTGATTTATACAGAGGATCACAGCCAAGAGTTTGCCTTGAGTTTCAGAAGACTTGGACTTGGGCTTTTGAAAAATGCTGGAACTGTTGAGACTTTGGGAAAGGGATTATCGTGATTTTGGTTGTATGCAATATAGCTGTATCATGTTAGGTAAAATTATTATATTTAGAGATTAAGTGTAGTTCAAGGAGATGTCTTTGGGTATCATGCTGACAAGGGTGGGATACGGTGGTTTGGGTGGAGTGTCAACTTGATTGGCTTAGGATCCGCCTGTGGACTGGTGGAGCACACTTCTGAGTGTGTCTGAATGGGTCACAGAAGTGTGGTCTCAGGTGCTGCATCTGGCTCCCCATCCCTTCCTCTACAGCACTGTTCCTCCTCTCTGCTTCCTGGCTACCATGAATTAAGCAGCTTTGGTTCTTCATTACCTTCCTTCCTTGGGCTCATGAACCAAATCCTCCAAAACCACAAGCCAAACTGAACTTCTTATCTTTTAAGCTGTAGGTGTTGAGTACTATGTCCTGGTAATGGAAAACCTCACTAATACATGTTCCCTTGGTCTATTTCTCTATTGTTACCAATACCTCACAAGAAACCTTAAGATATCCAAGAGTATGAATCTCTCAAACTTGTTCTTTTCTCCAAGATTTCCCTTAGCTAGTCTAGATTTTAAAAATTTTCATACAACTTCTAGAACGTGCCTGTCAGTTTACCCAAATGAATGTGCTGAGATGTTTCCCCTCAGTCTCATGGCACAATCCTTACTTCTAAGTTTGGTGCCTCTAGCTCTCCTGACTGAAAGGTGGCACATTAACAAAGGCCCTCCGGTGTGGCAGAACCCAAGTCCAACTTGTGTCCCCAGTGCCACACATCAGCTGCAATCTCTGCTTCCCAGTTGCCGTTGCCATTGGTTTTCTGAATTCTCTGAGCATGCAATTTTGAAGTCACCAGGTCCGAGAGGAATTGGTGTGCATGTCCTGGGGCTCCCTTTGCAGTCCCTCTCCTTAGGGTGTGGACTCTCGGGGAATCCTGGTTGTGTCCTCTCTGCTCAGAAAGGCGCATGCTCTGCTCGGGCTCTGTGTTCCTCAGAAAGAGTCACAGGGTTGTGCTGCTCAGGCATCCCAGTCACCTGAGACTTGCCTGCCTCAGCTTTCATCCAATGCCTGTAAGCAGCTGTGCATTTCATCTCACCTGCACAGTTGCAGGTTGAGCAGGCCTGAGCTAACCCTCTCCAGGAGTCCACAGGAAACCATCAGCTGCATGGTAGAGCAGTTCAGCAGGGACCCGCTCAGCAGAGGCTCACTTGCCCTTGGTCTCCCTGTTCTCCTGTGTCCCTCACAGCCTCCCACCTGGAGCCCAGCTGTGGACACACCTGTGAAGTGCAGGCTGTGCTCTGGAACTCAGAGCTTCCCTCCCTCCTGCCTTCCCTCTCCTCCCCATGTGCCATCTCTCCTTGGAGCCCTCTGGTGGAGAGCTGGCTCCCTTGGGTCCCTCAGCTTCCTGTGTGTCTCATTTCTCCCACCAGGCTCTTGTCCCTTGCCGTGGCTGCCCTGTGGCTCAACTGCGCAGCCATGACAGCCTTGCCCTAGGACCTGCACTGCACACTGGTGCTGGGCTCTCAGCTTCAAGCACATCCTCCACCGATGCCCAGTCCAGCCCTTTCCTACCCATCTGCCCTCAAAGTACACACACTGGACTACTGCACCCCCCAGAGGGCACAGACCCCGGCCTTCCTCATCCTGCTCTGCCTTTGTCATGCTAGATATCAGAGTCCATCGCCTCCCTGTCCTCAGTCCCCAGCTCATCACCTGCACTGTGACTTTCCCCACCACCAAGCTGCTGGGACTCTGAATTCATGCCTTAATAAGACAAGGTCTCCCTTGCATTAAAGATGTGACTATGGGTGGAGACAGTGTCACCGCTGTGCCACGCTAGCTCAGCATAAGTCCTTACACACAATGTGTTTGCAGGGAGCCTTGGTTGAGTCAATCAGCAGACAAGAAGCCACGGCTCAGTCATAGCCTGGGGCCTCAGCAGGGTGTCTATTCTGAGGATGTGGGCTGTGGAGGCCACGGAAATATAATGTGAGAACTTGCTGCTGGTCCAGCCCTGTGGCCCCCAGCAGGACACAGCAAGGCTCCAGGTTCTCCGGGCTGCTCCTGAGTTGCTGGCTCAGGGACCAGCAGGCCTCGCTCCCCCACCCTGGCTAGGCCTCTCACCGGCAGCACCTCCTCATGCAGTCTCACCTGCTGCCCACTGCCCTTCTCCTGCGAACAGATCACCTGTCTGTTCTCTCTTTCAGGCTTGGCTCTAATTACTTTCACTACCACAAAAACCTCTTCAACAAAAGAGCCCAGCAATTATTTTCCCTTATCAGAGTGAGTGATGGATTCCTCTGAGAGAGGCAGCTCTGGGCGTCAGAGAGAAAGCAGCTTTCAGGATGCCATTGTCATCTCTAATCCTGCTTCCCCAGGACACTGGTTTCCCAATCCTGGGACAGTTCCTTCTTGGAGCTGAGCGTCATTGTGCCCAGGTTCTCAGGTGGGGGACAGGGCAGTCATTATCCCACTGCAGTCAGTGCCACCACTGCTCCTCACAGCCTCTGTGGGCAGACGCGCCCGGAATGCAAATGACACGATCGCTCTCATTAACCATCTCTTCATGACTGCGTAATTTCAGTAATTTAAAACCCTCACTAACACATTCTGTGAAGTGGCAGAATGGGACATTCATGTACGGTTCTCATTAATTTTTGAAAGAGGGGTAAAATTTGAATAACCTGCTTCTGCACACTTAAGTGCTCGGAAAAGGAAAAAAGAAGCTGAATGCAATTTTGATTAATGTAAACTAATTAGCATTCATTGTTTTCATTCCCTTTCCCCCAACTGAAGTCACCACGGAGCTCAGGCACTGTCAGCTGCATCAGTATTAACACTGGCACTGCGTGTCACGCCAGCATTAGGGTGAGCTTTGCCAGCTGCTTCGGTGCTATATCAGCGATAGCACTGCCGACTGAGTTGGCATCAGCACCTGCACGAGGACTTAGCACCTGCACTGCCTGCTACGGTGTAGCACTGGCACCGCCTGCTGCACGGAGTTAGCACTGGCGCTGCCTGTTGCGTACTTAGCCCTATCTTGTATTTGTCACAACGTTGGGTTTGTTACCAAAAAAGAGAGAGGAAGCCTGTAGGTCTTTAAGCACTGAAATGACAGAGTGAGAAACCAGACGTCAACTGTGAAGCCCACGGCACTAAGGGCTGGGTGAACTCCCCATGTGGCTCGTTGAACCCCAGTTTCCCACGGCACAGCTTGGCTGTTAATGCCACTGACACTGGATTCCTCAACACAGGTGTGCAATCACAGGTGTGTGCGCCGTCCTCAAGCCACCCCAGGACACCCAAACGCGAGCTTGGCATGGCCACTCTGCTGAAAGGTCAGCGAGAACTGAGATGCAGAATGAGTTTTAGATTGAGCTGAAAGCCAGCCTCCTGCCCAGGTCCATCTCCCATGCAGCCGGAGAGGCCCAATGTTCCCACTCTGTGGGGGCAGCTTCAAGAGACACATTGGGACAGAGAGCTATTTAAACCTTAGTTTAAAAACTAGTCCCTGTGACTCAATGCACGTCCCAGAATTTCTTTTGAAAAAGAGCAATTTCTATCACAGAAACTCCACAGAGGACAGTCTTTTGTTTCTGTCTAACACTGAAGTAAGTGTGTGCTCAGCTAGGGTGATTTGATAGGTAATTCTGAAATCCAGGTTTTGTTGTGCTGGTGTGTGCTGCAGTTCAGTACCTGTCACCCTAATGCCAGCTCTGCCTCTGTTCCATAATTTCTAACACACATCAGGCTTCACCCTGAGCTCAGGGTCTACAGCTGTCGGTGGCTCCCCACTGCCTTACGAAGTAGAGAGCATTCTTCTAAATCGGGCAAGACCTGGCCCCGCCCAGCCAGCTAACGTCACTCCTCCAGGCCTGCTGCTCTGGGGACCTGCACTGTGCGTAACCAGCTCTGTGACTTGTTAAAAGGCCCTGCCCAGCCTCTGTATGTCCCTCACTCGGCCTCCCCAAGGCCTGGCTCACATGCTGTTGCTCTTCGAGGCCTTGCCATGCACAGGGTTTGTGTGCTCTGTGTCTCATAGCCACTCGTACCACATGGAAGCAAGAGTTGTCTCATCCTGCAAGTCACTCTCAGAAGCTGTTCCTGACTAAGCTGGGCTTAGGACCAAGCCCTGGCTCATACCTGGACTGCCCTGCCCACCTCTGCCCGTTGCTCCAACCCTGATGGGAGACACCACATCAGCAATGAAGCCCAGCAATGGATCCCAGGGAAGATCCGTGGGGTCATGGACCGTAGAGCCAGATCCCCACAAAGCCATTCCCCAGGACAATGAAAGAGGTGACAGTGCTGACAGAGTTTGGGAAACAATGGTATGTGTACACCGAACGATTAGGAGGAGCCCTGGGAAAGCGCAGGTTCGTGAGAAGGAGACAATCCTCACTAGAGGCTGTGACAGTCAGGAGTGAAGAGCAGAACAGTGTCTTATGCAAAATTCACAGCTTTGTCTGACAATGATGCAGAAAAGCTCTCTAATCAAAACCTGGATTTGGTTTTCATTAATCCTAAAAATCAGGAAAATTTGTAATTATAAATTAAATTGTGTTAAATCAAGAAAAAATAATCTTATTTGTAATTTTTAGTGTTGTTTTTCAAGGTGAAATCTCAAGCAGCTCTCGCTGTTTGCTAGTAAGTTCTCTCCTCTGAGACCCAATACTCCTCGGGTAACAAGGGCCTTCTGGGTCCCTTTTGCAGGGACGCTTTTTCCTCCTCTGAATAGCTGTGCTTTCTTCTGTCTCACCTTCACCTGTGCTGCAGTATGTTGGTCAGCTTTCCCATCACTGGGGCACAGTACCTGACACCCCAACTTAAAGGGAGAGAAACTGAACCCATGGTCAGCGGATTCAGCCATGGTCAGCGGGCTCCAAAGGGGGAGTATGGTGGAGGACACGGCAGAGTGAAGCTGCTCAATTCACAGTGGTGGGGAAGCAAAGCAGGGGAACAGTGACAGAGAGGAAGGGGCAAGGGACAATGTGTAATATCTAGGCCACCACTCCACGGCCCACCCAGACACACTCGGGTGCACTTTGCTAGTCTGCTAGGCATGTCTTATCCAAACAGTCAACATTTGTTAGGGCTCGTATCTTAGCTACTTTTTTTTGCTAAAACACAATACTTGACACCCACGACTTAAAGAGTGAGAATTTGAATTTGGGCCGTGGTTCAGTCCATGACCAGCTGGTTCCGGTGCAGGAGCATCATGGCAGAAAGACTTGGGAGAGGAAAGTAGCTCATTAACACAGAGAGTCTGGTTCTGCATCTTGCGACACAGTCTTCCAGATAAGGACTGTGGTGCCAGGCCCACGCTGTGTGCAGGTCCAGCAGGGCTATCAAAGGATTAGCACAACATCCCTCGATTCACACCAGCACAGCACACGGTCACCAGAGGGACAGGCAGTGACACTACAGCACAGAGCTGCTTCCTAGTCCTGTCCCGACTGCACCTCAGCTCAGAGACCTGGAGATTCTGTGGCCTTGGCTCCCACTCCCGGGGTGACTCTAGGCACACAGGGTGCTCACCTCGGTCAGAGCTGCCAGACACTGGCACCACCGGAAACACAGTGTGAACAAAGACTGGGGACGTGGTCAGGCCTGAGCCGGGAAGCTCAGGACAGTCTGCTTGCAAACCTCCTTCTCGCTGGATCTCCCCTGGCACACACCACAACCTGTGCCCCTCACTGCCTCACATCTCTGCGCCAGGCTCCTGAGCCCAAGCCAAGGCTGGAGGGAGCCCCACAGCCTCTCCTGTCCCTCCAGGCACCGGCAGCCTGGGTGCTGGCCACATGTCCACTGTCTGTCTGCTTCTCCTGGCCTTCTGCCTCCTTCCGGTGGACTGATGCCCCCATTTACAGACTGGTCCTGTGGCCACTGCAGCTCTGTGCTGCCGCCATGGATGCCACTCCTTGACCCTGGCCCTCCACTTCTCTGCTCTCTCCAAATTCCTCAGGCCTCCCTGCTCGAGATACCAGGCCCTGTGACCTCACCTTGTGACCTCTGAGTTGACTTTCCAGGACACTTGCACCCACCAGTGGCCTCTATGCCCTGGATCTGCGTGGCGGGGCCTTCCCATCTGTCCTCTGACCACAGCAGGAGCCGCTTCCTCTCACCCTTGGGCATTTAAGAGCGTGGCATTTTAGCCTCTCTCCACACTGCTGGCCTTTACTCCACCTCCCCATGGGAGCTGCCCAGCGCCCTGAGCCTTCCACTGGGCTGATTCTTTCCTAGAGGCCGTGGTGGTCAGTGGTTTGTGTGGAATTCAGCAAAACATCCTGGAGCCAGAAGCCCCGAGCGATGGTGAGACACCGAAGTCCTGACCACACCTTCATCCAGAGGCAGTGGGGCGCCCTCCCCAGGGTAAGCTGGGCTCTGGGGCCTGGGGAGGAGGTGAGGCCCTGAGTGTGGTCTGGATGGGGACACTGGGGTCCCAGCCCTGAGTTGAGGTCCCCCTCTGCTGTGCATCTTGCCATGAGTATGAGGCTGCCACAGCCAAAATCCCAGTGACCATGGGCCAGAGCCTGGAATCCTGAGCTAAAACCTTTCCTCCTTGCAGGTCATCTGAGAGCCTTTGTCTCTGCGGAGGGAAATGGTCTTGCTCTCTGTCTGTCACTCTTTGTTGGGTAAAATAGTCCTGAGGTAACACTCGCCCCTCAATCACTGTCCTGAGTGTGCACCTCGGAGTCCTGAGCCGTCCCCGCCGTCTGTCTGCAGGAGAAACCCACACTGCCTGCAAAATGCAGACACCCACCACCCACCTCAACCCTGGTCATCTGCCCCTGGCCCAGGCAGCCGAGTCCCCTCTGGCTGCAGATGTGCCCGCTGGACCCTCGCAGAAGCTCCAGTGAGCTTAAAACAGTGTGGCTGAGGCTGCCCCTGCCCTAGGCCTGGCGCCCACCCCGTCCGCCACCCAGCCTCGCACCCGCACACAATGGGGAGTTGAGTCCTTCAACCGCTCTGCAAAATGCTTCTGGTAGCACCGGTTCTCCAGTTTAGTATTTTTAATGTCAATATTTTACTACACTAGTAACCTGTGCTCATGGTAGGGAAACTAAAATCTAGATACACACAAGAAAAGCAAGTTAAAACAGTCCTTTACTCATTCCTCAGAAAGAACCGCCATGAACACCCTTCCAAATGTCCAGTCTCCTCCTTCGCTCCTGCTTCTGGAGATCGGTGTTTGTAAGCAAGCCACAAATACTCCACGAGTACGCGTCTGTAAGCTACTTCTTAAGCCTATTTTTATCGTGTGCAGATCTCCACGTTTCCTTCCCTCAGACAGACAGGCAGACAGGCAGACAGGCAGACAGGCAGATAGGCAGACAGGCAGATGGGGACAGGCAGGTCCATGGGGACATAGCCATGGCCCCAACATGGATGCTTGGTTGCCCAGAGCATGTGGTATGATGTGTTGGGTTCTCAGGACTGTTGGGCCCCCGGCTTATTTTTACCACTTTGCCATCACGTGACGGGTGGAGAATCTCATAGCTGTACCGGGAGGTCATCTCCAGTTATTGCTGAGGTTAAACTCCTCAGGTGGGGTCACTGGGCACTCCCTCATTTTACACATGTGGAAACTGAGGCCCAAAGCCGTGACTCGCCCACGTCCGTGCATGACCTGGTTATTGTTGGTGGCTTCTAGTTGTCCCAGAAACTGTACACAGTGTGTTTTCAGAGCCCCTCTGGGTCTGGCAGGAGCCAAACCCCTGGCTGCTTACTGGCAGTGACCCCCTGCGCCGGCCCTGCCGTGCCCACCTCCTGCTGCTGGCTCAGTGCCCTTACCAGGCCCGGTCTCTCAGCAGCCCTGTGTGACCAGGCTCCATGGGACCAATTCCTGCCTGGCCAAGGTGCTCCTGGGTAGTGATTTGTGGGTGGAACAGGTGCACCAGGAAGGGGAGGGTGGGCTCTGGGATCCAGGGGCACTGACAGCGCAGGAGCACGTGCTGTGTGTGTGGCCGAAACTGGGAGGAGGAGGGGACACTGTCACACTCTGCCTTCTGGACCCCAACCCCAGCACTCCCTGCTTCAGAGCAGACTTCCTGCTTCCGCCTCCTTCCACCCTCCTTCCTCCTGAGCTGTCTTCCTCTTCCTTCCTGCTTATGCCTCCTTCCTCTGCATCTTTCCTCCTTCCTCCAGAAGAGCCACCTGGACCTCAGGAAGGTAGAGGAGGAGCCAGCTTGACTGCACCAGGACAGTGGCCCTTGGCCTGACTGTGGCGTGCTGGCGGGGGCAGAGCCAGGCAGCCTGCACTCAAGCACAGCTGCCCACACCATGGGTAGAGTGGGCAGTTGGAGGGCACAGGACTGTGCGGGGTGGCCTGTGGTGACCCTAGTGAGACAGCCCTGGCAGCCCTGTAGGCAAGCAGGGCCAGGAGCTGAGGACCAGGGATGCTGGGGGCAGCACTCACAGGGAGGGAGGGGTTGGGACCACAGGAGGGTGCAGAGGAAGCCTTCTGGGCAGCAAGCCCATGTGACTATGTGACCCAAGAGTCCTCTGCAGCTGGCCCTTTTGCTTTTGATGTGGGTGACACCTGCCAAGTGCTGCCTCATCCCTCCTGGGAAGACCAAAGGCGAAAATGAGAGACAGACAGAAACAGAGAGAGACAGAGAGACACTAACCAGGAGTGACAGAGAGCCAGCTGCTATGGGGAGCAGTGATTAGCACCCCAGCTGGCTTTGAAGTGCAAACGAAGTGCCCAGGT
Organism: Dolichotis patagonum; assembly: GCA_004027295.1. Taxonomy (NCBI): domain Eukaryota; kingdom Metazoa; phylum Chordata; class Mammalia; order Rodentia; family Caviidae; genus Dolichotis; species Dolichotis patagonum. Next base: position 106,074 of record PVJX010002875.1, on the reverse strand, counting down.
GGGTGGGGACAAAACTGGTGCAGAGGAAGGGGACATTCACACACATACAGAAACAGACAGAGACCAAGAGAGGGACAGAGACAAAGAGGAACAGAAGCAGAGGCAGAAACAGAGGTGACCAGGGACTGCCCTAGGGTGTTCAGCGCAGCTAGGTGGACAGACTCCACTGTTGGTGCTAGCATTGCAGGCAGGGCAGGTGGTGGCATTGTCATGGGGCTGGAAGTGTAGGGGGGCTGCAGCCTGTGTCCTGTCACAGGTGTGGGCTCAGCAGGCAATGGGCTCCAGTCCTGCAGCAGGAGCAGTGGCATTGACTGCAACCCAAGCCCATGTGCTCCTGGGGCCAGCGCAGGGCCTGGAAGCCAGCACTCATGCACCAGAGTGCCCACCTGGGTGGGCACGGGGCCCCGCCGCTCTGCACTGCACTCGGCCCTCTGCTGCTGTGACCAGCAAGCCCCGTGACAGCCCTGCCACACAGCAGTTCCAGGTCACATCTAGCTCACCGACCTTGGCCAAAGCCATCGCTCTGTGGAAAGCACAGCCGAGCACAGGGAGCAGGAGCTCTGGGACCCGTGGTTCACACAGAGGCACAGCTTCCTACCTCCTTTCATGGGAGGATGAGGTGGGCCACTCAGGCTGCTGGCCTTGAGTGTGGTGACCGAAGTCCCTGCACAATGGATGAGTTCAAAAGTGGGGACGCCATGAGGTCTCACCCCACCATCCAACCTAATGCCATCTCCAGCTGCCTGCCCAGCTCAGGAAGAGGGGGCCAGCTCCGTGATCCACAGGGAAGCTGGGGGCCCTGCGTGGGCAGCAGGGGACCCCACCAGAGCCCAGAGTGGACAGGGCAGTGCAGACAGGAGGAAGCCTACCCCAAACCTACCTGCACAGGGTCAGTGGGGCAGTGGGGACACCCCCTGGTGGGGGAGAGACGCCTGGCACCTGCCACATCCCTGCTGCACTGGGGAGGCTGTGTCCAGGGCCAAGTTCTGGGAGCCTGGGAGCACCAGGGCGGGGGAACAGACAAAGTCAGGGCTCTCGGGAGCTGCTGGTCACAGTGACAGTGGCGGCCACCAAGCACAGCACAGGAGCCAAGAGTCAGAGCTGCAGCCAGAGCAGGCCCAGGCCAGGTAAGGCCAGGCCGCTGACCCTGTACTGGGCAGAGCACAGTGACCTCGGGCAAGGGCACTTGCTGTCCTGCCACAGCCACTTCCTCGAGGGGCAGCCTGAGGACACGGGTTACCCCTCCTGCCTCATTTAAATAATTAACTTTGTGGGGCAGCTCTGGGCGCTGCGCTGTGAGGCAGTGTGGACATATTGTTTGGCAACTCCAGGTCTCCACCACCAGCCACCAAGGGTCTGCTAGCTTACCCTCAGGGCAGCTGTCTCCAAGCTGATTAATTAGAACTCAACTTTTCAGACTTTCTAATTTAGATGTTAATAAATTCAGGAATTTTACCCATTTGTTATTCTAGGTAAGTCCCTCGGGGACAGCATCTTGTTTCTGAGGGTGACCAAGGTGAACGTGCTCCCCACCTGTACTGTGAACGCCAGACAGGAACCACGGAACTGTATCTGGAGCTCGGCTCAGGCGCCTGGCACCCCCGCCCAGCACCGCCTGGCAGGAGTGAATACTCCTGGGAAGCTCGGGGCTCACACGGTCGGAGCTATTGTCTAATTTCTCAGCCCAGCCATCCTGACTTTTCATTTAATTAACTTTGCCTCGATATTTATCCAAAGGAAAGAAGATGCAGAAGCAGAGAGAAAGTGATGTTGGTGCATCACTAACCCCTGCCCCTCGGCCACCACGGTATCCTCTCAGGGAGAGGCAGGTCACCGAGAGGGAGGGCCAGCCTCACCCATCACAGCCTTGCATTGCTGGCTGGGGCCAGGGAAAGGGCAGTGTGGGGAGCTGTGGGCAGCAGAGGCCTGGGGGCAGAGGGCTGTGCCATCCCCGGAGCTGCCTGGCAGCTCCAGCCAGGACTGTGGGGCCCCAGCAGCACAGGTCCACGCTAGGCACAGTGCCAGGGTTGTCATCTTCCCAGGTTCCTGGGGCTGCCTGTGGAGGTGGCCACTGCTGTAACTTGGTCTCGAGTGTCTCCCAAGGGCCACAAGCAAAGGCTCAGGCCGAGCTGAGGCACTGCTGGGAGGGGCAGGACCTCAGGCAGTGGGACCTAGAATGTCTGGGGCGAGCCCAGGAGGGGCAGCTGGGCCCTGCCTCTGTGTCTTCCCTGAGCCTTGAGGCTCAGCTCCATCGTGACCCTGCTCTATCATGACACACAGGGTCCAAGAGGCCCCAGAAACAGGGCCGTGGCCAGGGACTGCCGCCTCGGAACAGTGAGCTACAGCCAACACTTCCTCCTCAGGCGCCCAGCCTCTAGTGTGGGGAGAGCCAGGTGCTGCTGCTGAGTGAACCCAGGCCTCAGCCCGCCGCGGCTGCCCTGCCTCATGGCACCCACCTCCCCTGCCCTGCACGGCCGGGCTGGCTCCTGGCTGTGTGAGGCCACATTCTGTCCTGAGAAGGGCTTGGTGTCCCCAGACCCTGCCCTCCAGCTCCCTCAGCCAGGACCTGCAGCACAAGGCGAGCACTCAGCGAATGCACAGCGAGGTGAACCACCCAGGAGCCGGGACCTGTCCCTCTGTCCCACCTGCCACCCTGGGGTGCTGCACAGGGCGCACCTGCATCCCCTTCCACTGTCCAAGGAGGAGGAGACCAGGCCAGACGCAGCTCAGAGCTCAGCACTTCCCCAGCACCCCAGGACCACCCCAGCACCGCCTGAGATCTAGGCATGCTAAGACGGGCCACCCACGGGCCCCTCCCAGCGGTCCTGCGGCTGCAGGGTGAGCGCTGCCACACAGGTGAACTAATGCCCTGCACTTCCAGCTGGCCCAGGTGGGAGACCAAGGGTGACCTGAGCCCAAGCAGCCGGTTTGCCCCATCTGTGTGCAGAGGGACCCGTTCCCCGGCGAGGAGAAGCCTGGGCGTCCTGTCGCCTCGCGCCTGTGCCTCTGCCCTCCTGCCCTCCTGCCCTCCTGCCCTCCTGCCCTCCTGCCCTCCTGAAGCAGCTCTGCTCCCCGAGCTGCGTGCTGTTCCCTGCGGAGCGCCTCTGGCTCTGCCTCCGGGAGTGGAACTGGGCTTCAGCAGGGCCAGAGCGCACGTGTGTTCCTCGTGTGCCCCATCTCCCAAGGTCACAAGGAGGGCAGGCTCCACCCATCTGCCCAGTGAGGTGCCACAGCCTGACCTCGTTTCCAGCTACAGAGGCCCCAGGTCCAGCGCAAGGCTGCTGTCCCATAAGAAAACTGCCCCAGGGGGTTCAGAATGTCCCAGCTGGGGAGAAGGAAGGAAGGAAGGAAGGAAGGAAGGAAGGAAGGAAGGAAGGAAGGAAGGAAGGAGGTTCTGGTCCACCAGCGCCCACCACCGTGCCTTCCTCCCCTGCTGCAGGAGTCCCCTTTCCCAAAAGCACCTTGAGGAGGGCAGGCCTCCCTCTCCTTGGGAAATTAGTCCCCATTCTCCATCTCAGGGGGGTTGATCCATGTCACCTGAGAGGCCCGCAGTGCGCCCTGCATTGCATGTCCCTAGAGAAAGGCGAATCTTTCTTTTAGCCACAACTTTAATTGCCCTTTCTCCCGAAGAGTGCCACTGAGGACAGAGCCGGTGTCCCCTGGAGCAGTGGCCAGCAGAGCGGTGCGAGTGACTGGTGAGGACCCCAGAGGCTGAGCATCCGCAGATCCACATCGGAGGAGGAGAGGAGGATGAAGTGTGGCCAAGGTCCAGAGGTGCCGGACGCTGCTCAGACCAACACACGGCACAGCCACTGCGTGAGAGGAGCCACGTGAGCCCACGCCCTGGGCATCCGGGCCACCCTGTTGCCCTCTGGCCTCGTCAGGTCTCTGTTCTCCAGGAAGGACCTGCTCGACAGCGGGCAGCAGGAGTCCTTAACCAACTGGCTGCCACCTGAGCCAGAGCCCCAAGGAAACGTGGCTTACAGAGAGCTCTGGGCTCCAGGACCCTGAGAAAATGGCTGTGAAATGCATGGACTGAAAATATCCAGAGATACCGTCTCTGCGTGGAACACGACACACCTTTCTCCTCGTTGTTACTCCCTAACCACGCGGCGTCACAACTGTGTGCACACGAAGCCCAGGTATAGTGTGACAAATGTTCTAGGTGACCTGAGTCTGCAGGCGGACTGGCCTGTCCCCCACAGGCTCTGTCCCCCTGTGACGTGTTCTGGGAGGGCGCTGCGGGTGTCTCTGGAGGTCCTGGGCCAGGTCCCACACCCTGAGGGATGCCTGCACCCGCTGCTTGCTCTCTTATGCCCCAATTCGTGAGCTCTGTCCTGCGCGTGCATGTCTCCAGGCATGGCAGGTCTTCGCCCGCCATGTCTCCAGGTCCCAGGTGCACGTACGTGGCTCCAGGTGTGCGCAGTTCCCGCGCCTCCCGCAAGCCCCACACTGCAGCCCTGCTATGCGCAGATCCGCAGAGCGGCTCCCAGCCGGGCCTCGCCCAGGTCGGTGAGCACACTTCCCTCCCAGGGGGGCAGCACAGTGGGGCCTTTGTAACTGGGCTGCAGCTCCTCTGCGCCAGCAGCAGGCCGAGGACCGGTGCTGCCTGCCCGGGACCTGGGGGTATGTCTCCTCTGCCACAACAGCCTCTACTGTGCCAGATGGCAGCCGTGAGTGGAACTGGTGGCGTGGTCTGCACCGGGGCCGTGCAGCTACATGCAGGGAAGACACGTCCACCTTACATCTTCCTCCTCCACCTGCAGGTCTGGGCTCTGTTCCCCAGGTCCTTCCACACCTTGGCTGAGACATCCAGTCCCAGACTCGGCATCTGCCAGTCCCTTCCTGGCTAACAAGTGTGACCCCCCACACAGGGTTTGAAATGTTCATCTTCAAGACAATGATAACAATAATATTCAGAGCCTCCTGCCACCTGTCACAGAACAGGTGTGGCATTCCTGTGGGAGATCCTGCCACTTGGCACCTACACCCAAGGCCTTCAAAGCACCCTCACTCGTCCAACCTGCAGCCACTGACCTCAGCCAGGGAGAGCTGGATGACACCGGTTTGGTTCCCATCCAAGAGCCCGAACAGCTCTGAAAGGCAGAGAAGAGAGGAATGAGGCTGGGCTGTTCCCAGTGTGTGGAGCCCTCAGAGACCTGTCCAGCCCAGACTCAGAGCTCCTCTCCCCACACCCCCTGCCCCTCTGCTCTCACACAAACCCAGGGACCCCAAAAATCTGGGTGTGGCCCTAGTGAAGCCCCAGATTAGAGCCCCAGTGCAGGACAAAGGGTCACTCTGGATCCAGTGCTGGGGGCACCTTGGGAGCCGACGTCCCTCTGCCCAGTGGCCCAGCCCAGCTGTCCACAGAAATCGTCCCTGTGGCATCAGCCCTGAGGCCGCTGGCAGACTCTTGCCTTTGCCAACAAGGGCACGGGTGGAGATGGGTCCCTTTCCTTTCCCCGGGGAGGAGGAGCCTCCCTAACGAGAAACCGCCTGTAGGACAGCAGGCCCAGGCCCTCGGCCCACACGCTTCCCCAGGGCCTGGGCCCTCCCTGGGCGGGTGCAGCCTCTCAGGGCTCCTCAAGAGTTATAAACGAGACAGACACCAACAGCCGTCTCGGGTGGTCTCTAGCCTGTCTACCCTTGGGTCTGCCCTGAGGGGAGGCTTGGGGATCCCAAGCAGCTTTAGGCCAAGGGTCCCAAAAAGGCAGCTCCACCCTTGGATCCCAGGCCTCCCCTGCCCCCCAGGCCCAGCTACAAGCCCTGTCCACAGAACGGACAAGTCTTCCCTGCCCCCTGCCCTACCTCCCTGTTGTTGAGGGGACCAGAGGGGACGGGAAGAGCAGGGCAGGCATGAGAAAGGACAGCTGGAGGAAAGGGCACCCACTGAAGAGGGTCTCCAGGCGGACCATGCAGGCCACGAAGCTGTCGAAGTCAAGCCCAAGTGTGCGGCTGGAATACTGGGAGGCGATGGTCTGCTGCACCTCGTTGTTGAGGGTGAACCCTAGGGGTGAAACACTGGGTCACAGAGGCCTGGGTACCACGCAGGCCACCCACACCCCAGCCAGCCACCCCCAGGCCAGCCCAGCCTGGAAAGCAGAGGCTGAGGGCTGCATGACTGCCAGTCCTGCACTCTGCCCTGGCTGTCACCTCCGGTCTTAGGTACATTTCTCTTTGCTGAGACAAAATACTTGACATCCAAAGTTGAAGGGGGACGGGTTTATTTAGCTCCCACTGGGTCGAGGTTCCAGCCCATCACTGCTGGCCCCGAGCAGGTGGCGTGGCAGAGGGCCTCGCAGAGGAGAAACAGCTCACGGCAAGCGGAAGACACCAAGAGTGAGCCAGCGCGGGAGACGAGCCTCTGCTGGCCAGGCTATACCCAGACCAAGGGGGCAGGGCAGTGCAAGCTGGTCAGTGCTAGCTTCGGACCATGCATCAGCCACACACTCTACACCCAGCCACCTCCAAAAATGCCCCATCGATGACCGCAAGAGGCTTGGAGACATCAAGACACAGCCATGACAGGCTCCACAGAGAGGAGGGACCCTGGGGCAGGCCATGTGGCCCACCTTGCTGCCAACACTGCCGCTCTCTGGGGACAACTACTGTAGATGAGTGGTACCCCAGCTCATCCTCACCCACCTTCCTGAGGGCCGTCCTCATCTCGTGGGCATCCAGGGTCCCCAAGTGGTTGTCATCCGTTTCCTGGTAGATCTCCTGTGGCAGAGAGAGCTGCAGGTGGAGGATGCGGCCTGTAGCCAGCTGCCAGCAGCCTCCACACCTGACGGAGCCAGAAGGGACCTTGATGACTGTCCCAAAGGCTGCGGGACAGAGGATGAGCCTGGCCAGGCTGCTGGCTCCTCTGCCCTCTGAGCAGCCTCAGCTGCTCCCCTCCTCCTTCCTGGAACTCGGGGTCCAGGTTGGGCAGTTTGGTGTATGACTGAGGTTCACTCAGACCAAGTCTGGAGCAGCCCGGCACAAGTGTCACAGGGGTTAGGACTGAGGGACCAGGCCAGGGCCAGGGGAGAGCAGGAGGTGAGGAGAATTACCAGATACTTCTGGATTTTCAGCCAGAGTGTGTGGAGCTCCGCAGGCTCCAGGGTGCCCGTGCCGGCGTGCTGCGCATGTTAAAGGCCAACACTACAACACAGCCAACCCGCTCGCCACGGCTTCAGAGCTAGCCTCGGCCTCAAGGCTCCAGGAGCCTTCTGTGACACCGCAGGCTTGCCTTCTCTGGGCCAGGCACAAGCAGAAGCTGAGGGTGTCTCCAGCCTAAAGGGCCCCCAGCTGCAGGACTGCCTAACCAATGCCCTCAGTGGTCATCCTGGGCAGGCAGGGAGCCGAGCTACACAATCTGTAAGTTCCCTGCAGAAGTAAAGCTCTATGATTAGGCCCTCAGATGAGTTGCTGCAGAGTCGAATGCTACCAGGACAGAAGGGCCAGGTTGGGGTCCTCGGCCCAATATCTGCTCACAGCCCACCGCACACCCCAATGGGTGGGGGCACGCATGGGTCTTCTACCCCTGCTGGGCTCCTCCATGGGTGCCCACTGAGTGGGGCAGGACTGTGGGTCTGGTCTTGAGCTCTGCTGACCCTCGTGAAGCAAAGCCTCTCCGAGTGCTGCCCTCTCCTCACCAGCCACAGCTAACAGCACAGGTCAGCACGTCACAGCACTGACACCAACAGCCATCGCTCCCCGCTCCGTCAGCCTGACTGGAAGTCTGGACTGCACCGGGAGGGACAGCTCCCCATCAGGGCCCAGGTCTGACACAGCCCCTCCTGAGCCTGGGGACCACGGGGCCCAGCCCTTCCATGCTCTCCTTCACCAACCCTCCCCCCCCGGAGTCCCTGCAGGTGACCTTCCCCCACCCCCGATTCTGGGTGTCGAGTGTTTTGACTCAGTGGTGAGGAAGTAGCTGAGGCAATTCCCCTGATTGTGTGCTGTCTACCCGTCACCCTTCCTGCTGCACAGGTTGGAGGACAGGGCCACAGTGTTGGAAGGATACGTCCATCAAGCTGACCATCTCCCGGCAGGTGTGGATGATGAATCCATCGAACTTTATGTCTGTTCCTAGGACAGTTAAGCAGACAACGAGGGAGTAGGGATTGCTGGGAGATGACGAAGTTAACAACCTCCAGAGCTGAGAGACCCCTGCCAGCCTGGGGGCTGAGTGGTGGACAGTGTGCGCAGGGCATTGGGGTGGCCCCTGGGCAGATGCCCAGACATAGGACAATCGCCATTCAGCCTCTGGACCTTGGGCCTCCCAAGCACACACCCGGCAGTCCTTCCTTGTGAGCTTTGCTTTTCTCCTCCATGAAACAGGATGCTGGCGAGAGTGACAGTGACAGCGACAGTGCTGGCCTCCAGGGTGGCCGGGAAAGAAGTGAGTTGAACTAAGTGCAGGGTCGGCCCTGCTCTGGGCTGTGCTCTGTTCTCAGTACAGACCTGGCCTTGGGGCTCGGGGGCCCCCTCACTGCCCGGCCGCTCTGCAATCAATCCCAGTTATACACAAGGACACCAAGGCCCATGGTCACACGCTTTGCCTGAGGTCATAGGACCAGCAATGCAAGGCTGAGACACTGACCCAGGCCAGGGGCCGGCAGCCTAGTCACAACACACCCACCCAGTGACGGCAATGGCTGGGCTAAATCTGCCTTCCCCGCCTTCTGCCTCATACCTGGGAGCCCTGTGGGCCTCCTGGCATGGCAGCTGGAGGGACAAGGACAGAAGGCCACCCCAAGGCCGGGCCTCAGCTGCTCACTCTGCATCCCCAAGTTTCCGGTACCCTCTTCCCCCTGGGTCCTGCTGGAGCAGGAAAGGGGGAGCCACCACCTGGCCAGCCGGGAGACTGAACCAGCCCACTCTGGACCCCTTGGAAATCAGCCCCCACCAGCCCCTCCCACAGAGGCAGGGAGCGCAAGGGGACCCTTCCTCCAGCACCTGGGTCCTCAGGCACTGCGCCCGGGGCTCACTGAGGTCTGGAGACAGGAGGTGCGGCTGGCTGGCGGCAGGGGCTGACCGCTCCTCCTCCGCCCCAAGCTGTGAGCGCAGACGGAATCCCTCCCCTGATCTCTGGTGCTGCCCTGAACAGGTGTGCCCAGTTTCACCTCCTGGACTGGCCCACCAGTGCCCCAACATCCTGGGCACCCCCAGGTCCCCACCTCCTGGCTCCGTCTTGCTAGACGGGGTCTGCCCCCCAGGTCAGAGGCCAAGCCCCCACCTCCCAGCCCCCTTCTGCCTGGTCCCCAGCTCTGCTCCCCCAGGTACCCACTGACTTTCTGAGGAACCCGGCAAGGAACTTACGTCCGGAAAAGGCCCCGTTCAGAACCTTCCTGAGCTCACTGGCACCAATCTCGGAATCCTAAAGCAAGAAACCCAGGCATGCATCACGCCCGGCCCTCACATGCATAGCTGCTCCATCCAGCCCCTGGGGTTTTCAAAGCCACATCTGGAAAAACTTCAAGCTCCCCATTCCCTGCAGGGCCAGTTTCCACGGGAAAGGCTTCCAGCAGGACCAGGATTCAATTTTCTATTTTCTAAAGCTGATCCACTCAGCCAGGTAGCGGCTGGGGACCGTGAGCACTGATCCCAACAGCACAGGATGAAGAGGCAGCCAGAGGATGCAACCTTGGCCCCTCCCAGCCCAGGAGCGGGGACACGGGAACTGCACCCACTCACCTGCCCCAAGAGTGCCTCACACAGACTCCCGAGCTTCCCGTCCCCGTGGTCCAGCTCTGAGGGCTGTGGCTGTGGGCAGGGTAGCTGTGCAGTTAGCATAGGCCGGGCCTTGAGAGAGTGTCCACCCCACCCCACCCTGCCAGGCCAGGATGCCAGGACCCAGGTGAGCAAGCAGAAAGAGGAGCCAGCCAGCCTGTGCCCTCTGCCACAGACCCAGTGTGGCCCTAGAGGACAGCAACTCGTTGACCCTGGGCACCACAGCTGAGGAGGAGCACTAGGAACCCAGAGTGCCGCAACTTAAGCCCCAAAGGGCCCTCCATCCAGAGTTCACGCCAAGCTCTCCTCCTCCCCAGGGCCTGGCCCCAGGTTTAGGAAGCCTTCTGGAGGCCAGGCCAGGCGGGGCTGGCATGACAGCCTGAGGCTGTGCCCTGCTTCTGGGCTGGGGCTGCCTCTGTCTCCCCACCCACGGAAGTGCCTGGGGCTCAAAAACGCACAGCCTCGGATATAACAGAATAAAAAGCCCTGTCTTCCCTGGGGCCGGGGATTTAGCTCAGTGGCATAAGCACTGCCTTGCAAGCCCGAGGTTGAGTTCAATTCCCGGTACAAAAAAAAAAAAGCTCTGTCCTCCCTCCATATGCAATCCATGTGCAAAGGACCCGACAGCAGCAGCTTGATGAGAAATGAACGCAAACGTACCTCATGCGGGCTTCCAGCCACGACGGCCCCCATCTCCCTGAAACAGGGAGGAGATGAGCCAGGCATGGGAAGGTACCTGGCGCGAGACCCACAGGTCCTGCGGACAGTGGCATCCACAGGTGTCTTAACCAGGGTCCTCCCCCCCACCGCTGCTCCCTCCTGCAGAGAGCGGGCCCCAGGGGTGCGGGGGGTTGGCCTCGCCAGCTCTGGGAGTGTTTGGTGCTGGTGCTGGGGAGCCAACCTGGGGCCTTCACGCTGAGCTACATCCCCAGTGCTTTTTTTTATTTTTTATTTTGAGACAGGTGCTCACTAAGGCACTAAGATCCCAGGCTGGGCTTGAACCTGAGATCCTCCCTCTGCGTGTACTATGCTTGCGGTATGACGGGGGTGTTTCACGGTCTGTGACTGTGTGTGTGTGCTGGGTGCTGTGCTTGGCAGGTATGGCAGTGTGTGTGCTGTATGCATGGGTAGGGCGTGTGCAGGGTGTGCTGTGCTCCACGTATAGGAGTGTGCATGGTGTGTGACACCGGTGTGTGTGTGACATGTAAGTTGTGTGTAAGTGTATACATGCCGTGTGCCATGTGCGTGGTATGTGACACTGGCGTGTGACATGAGTTGTGTGAGGTGTGTGCATGCCATATGTTGTGTGCTACATGGAGCTCTTGGGCACACTCCGGCCCCCCGCCCCCAAAGGATGCCTCGCCCTCTTCCCCAAGGGATCCCCTGGTATCCTGTAGCGGCGGAGCTGGATGGGGACACCAGGAAGGACTGGGCCTGTGTCCCTGGCGCCTAGCCTGGAGACAGCAGAGCAGGTCCCTGGCTGGGACGGCCCCGTGCCTGTGCCCACCCCGCCACCAGGAGAGACCAGACACACAGGGCCTGGGCCTTCTTCTCCGAGAACACACGCAGGCAGAAGTCGCCATCCTTGAAGGGCTCGAAGGTGGACGGCACCACCAGGTACTCGCCAGGCGGCAGCTGCACACGGCCCCACACCTCCCGCAGGTTGACGTAGGTGCCCGAGCAGCCAAGGGGAGGCCCCAGCAGGAGAAGGCAGAGCTGGTCCTCCTTGGGAGTCCTGCACGGGCGGGGACGTGGGTCTGTGGCCCACATCTGGCTGGCGGTCCTGGAAGAAGTCTCGGCCCAGGTGCCTATCTGTGTGGTTCACCAGCTGCAAAGACAAGTGGTCAGCTCCTCCTTCAGCCCGGGGAGATGAGGCCAGGGCTCTGAGCCCCCGCAGGCCCACGCATGGCTGAGCTTCACTCTGCTGAGAACTGGGAGACCATGGACCCTGTGCAGACTCCCTGCATGTCCAGGTCACGGCCCTCAGGTGCTGACCTTGGCCGACCTTGCTGTGCGCCTGGGCGACCTTGGCCCTCTGAGCCCCCAATTGCAGGGGCTGAGCCTGGGGTCTCCAGTGGGTGCAGCTTCTCCTGGGCGATCCCTCCCAAGCCCCACAGACAGTGCTGCCCCCAGCTGTGACTCTGATCCCCAGAGCCCACTGAAGCTGGAAAGGACCACTTCGGGCCTGTGCCTCAGCAAAAGCCATCAGGAGGACCTCTGTCCTTCAGCTCCCAAGCAGCTGCAGATGGAAGAGGGGGAGGGCGCTCAGCTCAGAAGGGGGTGGCCAGGGAGGCTGCCCCAGGCAGGCCCTGAGAGGGAGGACGCTGCCCGATACCCACCTTGTTCAGTAGGGAAGCCACAGCTCAGCTAACTAGAGACAGCAGAGTGCGTGCAGACATGAGGTGGCCCAACACTGCGCTAACAAGCCCTCCCCTGGGCTTCCTGATGCTGGACAGCCATAAGCCCTGTGTGACCCAGCTTGAATGCCACCCAGCCCCTAGGGACAGGAGCAGGTAAGGGTCCCACCCCCTGGCTGGCCAGACTCCATGGAAACCCAAGTGGCCAGGGAAAGAGCTTACACCCTGGTGGGGGATCTGTGGGACCAAGGAGGCCAAGTGTCAGGGGAACGCTGCCTCCACTCCCCGCACCGATAGTGACAGCCAAGGGGAGGCCCCAGCAGGAGAAGGCAGAGCTGGTCCTCCTTGGGAGTCCTGCACGGGCGGGGACGTGGGTCTGTGGCCCACATCTGGGAGGGGGAGTGGCAGGTCACCGAGCTGACTCGAAGTGTGGGGAGAGGGACAAGTACTTGGGGCCCCAGACTCAGCTGGTGCTGGGAAGCATGGGCAGCAATCTGGGCTCCAGCAGTTTGGGGGATAGGAGCTGGACCCAAGACCATGGTCCACTGCTGAGGCACAGGGACACGTGGGACCCCAAGTGCTGCCGGGGATGGCCCAGCTCTGTGCAGCCACCCCAGGCTAGGAACTCGAGCTGGGAGTGACTCAGCTGCTTTCATGGTTTCCAGCAGAGATGGTTCCCCAGCCCCATCACTCAGTGATAAACACCACATCTGACCCACAGGCCAAGGGAGGCTGAGGCAGGGCAGATCCACCGCTACCTAACAGTGGGTCCTCCCCCAACTGGAGAGTACCATTCTCAGCCATGGCTACTCATGGAAGGAATCACCTGGGTCATTTGTAAACCTCAGCTCCTGGTGCCCCAGATTCTCATATCTGAGCAGAGATGCAGCCTGCAGGCATGGGCCGCTCTAAAGCCTGCCCAGGTCTCAGCCAAGCAGCTGGAGAGTTACCAACCCGCACAACCTGGACTTTCACCCTCCACCAGTGCAGCAGCTGGTGAAGCCCCGGATGGCCTCGGGAAACCCAGGACAAGGCACTGTGAATCCCTAGGAGCCAGGAAGACATGGTGGGTGCTCCCCTCCCGCCCAAGGTCTAAGCACTTGTTTCTAGGGCCCCGTGGTAGAGATCAGGGTGCCCTGCAGCCCTCTGCCCCGACTAGACCCCCAGACACCAGGGGCTGGCATCACCACTGTCCCCAGCCTGTGGGATCGGGGAGGCTGGCTCAGGGTCATCTGGTCATGTGCAAGGAGCTGGTGCACAGGGTCATGTGCAAGGAGCTGGTGCACAGGGTTGGCCCCATCCTGGGCTGTCTTACCATGGGAGGTCCCCTCTGCCACATAGCATTCACGTACCTCCTTGGGGACCTGCAGGGCAGAAGACAAGAGCAAGTCCCCTGAATCAGGACCCCAAGCCACACTCACAGGCTGCCTGTGTGCAGCGTAGGGGGTCCATGGCCCAGCAGGAATCCTGGCAGTGCTCGGCAGCCAGGAGGCATCGGAGTCCTGGAAACCAGGGCAGAGGGAAGGTTCTGCTCTTCCGCCTTGTTTGCCAGCTCTGTAACACACTAGGACACCGGACCTGCAAGAGCAGTGACCTTGGACCTTAGGGGAGGGTGGTGGTCTCCATGGACCCAGCAGCAGGACACAGCCAGGGCAGGGGTATCACCCCTTATAGGGTCACCCATCCTGCCTGTGGCGTTGGTGAGTGGTCCCAGCCCAGGCAGGCCTCACATCGGGCCTGCCAGAGACTCCTCTTGGATGTTCACACTGGAACGGGTCATGGGCCCTTTCTGGGTGCTGGTGGTGGGGTGGACCTGGCCCGGGTCCCTGGCCAGGCTGGAGGGTGACTCAGGTCCCACTGTCCTTTCCTGCTTTCGCCCTGCTGCAAGGCTGTCTGGACCAGACGCCCAGGTCCAAAGCAACTGCCCACGGCCTGCAGAAAACACAAAGCCAGGAACCAGGCCAGGGGCGTTTCCATCCCAGCCCTACTGCCATCATGGCAGACAGAGACCCTTCCAGGGCCACTGTCACCCACTAACTCCGAATTTAAGCCAGCATCTCCCACACAGAGCCCCAGCTGTCCGGGAAGGCTGAGGCCACGATCTTCCTTCTGCTCTGATCTGACAGCCTTTCCCCCGCCGCAGCCCCTCCCTCAGCAGCTCCACCGCAGCAGGGATCTGCATGGAGGGCTCCCCAGCCCCCGGGGCCCGCTGCTGCTGTGGGTGAGGGGTTTCCACCTCCTACTACCCTTGGGCCTCAGACTGCTGAGGTCAGGGAGGCAACACGGGGGTGAGGCTGTAGAGCTCTTAGAGCCCTTGCTGCTTCTAACCCCCCAATACTATATACACCCCAGATACTCCCTACACGCCAGTACTCCCTACACCCAGATACTCCCTACACCACGGATACTCACAGCACCCCAGGTACTCCCCATTGCTTTAGGTGCTCCCTAGGCTCCCCACCTCCACCTGAGCTTCTTATTTATTTATGTTCTGTTTTGTTTTGTTTTGAGACAGTGTACCCCAGGCTGGCCTTGAATTCACAGTGATCCTCCTGCATCAGCTTCCTGAGTGCTGGGATTTCATGAGTAAGGCACCACGCCTGGCTTCCTCCTGTTCCCAGACACCTTCTGTTCCCAGACATCACACCCCAAACCCTAGCTCCCTGACCACAAGGAGGACCCCAGATCACAGACACTGAGTGTGTCATGGGCAGTGGTACCTTGGTATCTGGAAAACAGTCTCCCGTGTTACTCTCAGAGTGCGGGCCATGCCCCGCACAGCTATCGTGAAAGAACGTTCTTCTCTGGACTGGCCATGTCCATGGATGAGACCGCAGGCTCCCGATGTTCCCAAGCAGCCACCTCCGCTGCTGCCCACCGTCCTCTCTCCATAGTCGCCACCTCCTGGGGGGCTGACTGCCCACCCTTCCCCACCTCTGAAGCCCCCTCAACTTTCAAAGTCCTCATCCGCCTCCTTCCAGCCCAGCACACGGGTCCCGGGCATGGCAGTGGGGTGGGCCTGTGCCTGCCAAGTGCCCCTATGATTCCCAGAGTAGATGGTGAGCACCTCGAGGGCCACAGCTGGCCACCATGCCCCCAGCTTCCACTCCTTCTGCACCCGGCAGAGGCTCCAGGCGTGGGCACAGGACTCCTCAGCTTTGGTCCCCTAGCAGCCCATCGGGTGCTGACCACACCCCATGGGGGGCTGGAGAGCTGCAGCGGTGTGCGATTGGAGTGCGTGTTTTATTCACAGAGGTGCTGCCCCTCCCACCCCGCAGCTCCAGAAGGTGACAGAGGACAGCAGGGTGGCAAGAGCCTGCTGACTGCTCTCACCCTCCTGGCTTCCTGCCACGACACCCTGTACAGACATTAATTTATGCTGAGATGTTGGGCCTGTGGCCAGCTCTTCATCTCCTGATAAGAACTATATTTTCCCCAAGAAATTCATTTTTAACAAAACTGTAGATAAAACAGCCATTGGAAACCACTCTGGAATTCGTTATAAGGAGTCTTATCTGTATAAATGAGTGGATTCTGGTTTGCTGTCAAGTCCTGAAAAGTCTTTTTTTTTTTTTTTTTTCACTTGAGATGGACCCCGTCAGGGTCTTTGCTCTGAGCCAACCTCCAGGCATCTCTTATTGTTTTGAGTCAGGGTCTCACTAAGTCAGGCTGGGCTCAAATTTGCAATCCTCCTGCTTCAGCCTCCAGTGATTTAATCCAGTGATCTGGATTAAACAAATCTATGAGGAGTGGATAACAAGAAAATCTGGCGATTTGAACCTGGATGCAGCCTGAGGCCAGACCCACTTATATCTCTCAGGCCAGAGCTCCAGAGTCAGGAGTCACTGTGAGGCTGTCCCATGACCCCAGTGTGGGTCCCAAGAGGCCGGGAGGGAGGTTGGGGGCCTCTCCCTCCACTCTGCAGCACTCTGTACGCAGTCCCATCCCCAAGCCACCGCTGAGCCCTCGGACTCAGCTGCAGGACGGGTCTCTAACTGGGATCCAGCCTGGGCCCAGAGGGCCGCTGGGAGAGGCAGGGCAGGCAGCACAGGCACCTGCATACCTGGTAGACGGTAGGTGGTAGACGGTGAAGCCGATGCTCAGCGCATACCTGGTAGATGGTGAAGCCGATGCTCAGCAGGCCCTGGCCCAGCCGCTGCCACCTCCGCAGGTCCTTCTGCATCAGCCCCAGCAGCGCCGTGCAGCAAGGCTCAGCCGCACCCTCCTCCTGGTCCTCGTCTGCTTCATCCAGGTGGAGTTTGAACTGGGGGTTGGTCCAGTATGTGGCTGGAGTCACCCAGGCCATGGTGGACCCCATAGGGGTGGGGAGAGGAGGAAGAGGTGAAATAAAGGAATAAAACCAAACAGAAGCTTGATCACACAAGGAAAGCAAACCTCTGGCCCGTGTGCCTGCCCCCACCTCTGCCTGCCTGCTGGGTCCACCAGGAGCCCAGACCCGCTCGGCTGGGGCATTTGCACCTTCTTAATCCCAGGACTGCCCTGCTGCTCTGGGAAGCGGCCCTTGGTCCCCCCAGTGAAGCAGAGTCATTGCCATCTATTCATTCTTGGCTCTGGACAAAGGGAGGTTGCCAGGAAAGGCTCATTCCTGGGGCAGAGAGGGACAAAGTCCCGCAGAGTTCAGAGGCAGGGCCTCTGTCCACGGGTAAAGCCATTCAGCTCCACAGGTTCTCCCTCTGGGGAAGCCTCACCTTCAGGTCACAGCCTGCAGAGCCCCTAGAATGAATCCTCGGCCCCAGTGAGCCCCACGCCCTTAAGACCTGTCACCTCATGGGCCAAGGAACCATGCCTGCCAAGCATTTCTGCCACACGGCCTGTGGGCACACCTGTCTTTGCTTCAGAGACAACTTTAAAATCATCTCTTGGACACAGGGGTCACTGGCCAAACACAGAGAAGTCTGAAGGACACCCAAGGTCACACAGCAACTCTGTGGCCAAGCCCAGCATCAGAGCCGGATGAGACAAGCGGCGGCAGCTGCAGGAATGCCTGTCCGGGACGGGCAGCCTGGGTGCTTGGTTTTATTTTGTTCTGTGTTTGTAAGGGAGTGGGGCCTTTGCATCCTCCAAATGGAAGAACACAGCATTCACAGGGGACAGGTGCCCCGCTGTTGCTGTCCCCACGGCGGAGTTGGCTATTCAGTTCTACCATCCCAGAGCCTCTGCCTCCAACAGGTTTATTCAGGCACAGGGTACAGAGTTTACACGGATTCCAGGGAGACAGAAACTGGGTGACCTTCCGCTCCTGCACAGTCCGGAGGGGCACGAACCACCACCTCCTCCTGGCGCTGAGGGCGCCCAGGGGCTGGGGTGTGTGTGTGTGTGTGTACGTGCACACTTCCTGCGTGCTTCTAAGAACCTGTGATGGTGAGCAGTTTGATTTCTGCCAAAGGCAACCTGACTGCAATCCCTACGTTTTCTGTTGACTCCTTGATGGTACCAGAGGACAAGCATGGCTATAAAAATTATTCCCCCGACTGCAGAATGCTGGGGTCTCCCGAGGCCCCCACTCACTCTGTGGCACCCAGCAGGCAGGTGGGAAGTTGGGAATTATCTCCAGTCTCAGGACCCAGAAACGGAAGCTGGGGAAGGAGATGCCCCCCGCCCCAGACTCTTGGGGCTGTCAGGCTAAGCAAGAAAGGACACCTTCCTGTGACCCAAACTCTGGGCTCTGCAGCCAGGAGTCCAAGGTCCAGCTGGGTGGAGGTGGAGAAGGGACCCGGACCAGCCTCAGGCCCATGCCCATGTGGGGCTCAGGGAGGACCCCATGGCACAGGGCCCCAAAGTAGAAGAAAGTCCCAGCCACACCATCTGGACACCGAGTCAATCAACACAAATCAACACAGTAACGCAGACCGAGCAGCACTGGGTAGAGAAGCAATGGCGAGAGCAGGGTTCGATGTCCTCATGTCTCCAAGATGTGGGGCTGTTTTCGGGGTTCCCTCACCAGGAGCTGCCTTGAGGAGCCACCTAGGAGGAGCCTGTCCGCGCGCACATTAGTGATCTTCTAGCATGAGAAGGCCACCCTCCCAAGTGAGCCAGTGACCGGGGTTAGCACAGAGGCAGCAGCCAGCTGCCAACGCCCCCACCAGACAAGGTGGCCACACGCATGTCCAGGAGCTCAGCTGGGTTGAAGCGGGCGAGCGAGCCTTAGCGCAGGAGCCCTGGCCGGGGTGGCGGGAAGAAGCAAGTCCTTCAGGGCCAGGGAGGGTGCAGAAGCAGTGATTGGAACCCACATCAGGCCCAGGCGGGGTGGCATGGGAGCAGGGTCCAGCGCCCCAGGACACACCAGCACCGTCGCCTCACCCGGGAAGTTCTGGCAGCCGCCGGCAGTGGCGCCCCGCGCCCAGCGGCCCTGGAACAGCACCAGGCTCCACTGGTGAGCCTCCTCGCTGCTCAGGGAGTCCGGGGACAGGCTGCAGATCTCCAGGCGGGAGAACTGCGCCAGGAAGTCAGAGAAGGACATCCTGACAGCGAGAGAAACTGAGGCTGAGGGGACAAGCGTGCTGCCCCTGCCTTGGGAGAGGCAGAGGGCAGGGGGCCTGGCCACACCGTCGTGTCACCCTCCAGGAAGACCAGAGACCCCATCCGGCTCAGACAGGCCCCCCAGGAGGGCACCCGCGCTCACCAGAACTCGCCGTCCTCTGCCTTCTTGTCCAGCTCCTCCCTGCGCCGGGGGTCAATGCGGTTCCACTCCGGGGCGCTGGGGAGTAGGCGGTAGAGGGGGGGTGGGGCGGGGGCTCTGCTACAGCTGCCAGGCCAGGGCTGCGGGTAGGGGCCAAGGCTGGGGTGGGGGCTGGAGCCCAAACCGTGGAGAGCGAGATGAGGATGGGGTGCCTGCCCACACCCCCAGCATCCTCCTTCTAGCCCCACGGTGGCCAGCACCTGTGCTGTGGGCCTTGGAGCTGCGCTGGGCTTGAGGACAGGTCCACCCCTGAGCCTGCAGGGAGGGCTGTCAGCCTGGCTTTTGGCACCTTCCCTGCAGGGACATCACTCTGCTTGGCCTCCTGCTGGTGTCGTCACCTTAGATGTCCCCTCCCAGGACTGGGGTTTTCTGAAGCGCATGCTGTGTCTACAGCTGTGTCTACACCTGAGCAGTGGGGCTCTGTCTCTAAGTGAGGACCCCTGCCGGAAGGTGACCAGCACATGTGAGCCCCTACTCTGCATGGCGGGGGCAGGGGGCAGCCGCTCTCCACCCACAGCCCAACTCCCAGGTCCCCAAGGAACCAAAGAGTCCTGGAGGCTTTTCAAATTTTCTGGTGCTGAAATTGAACCCAGGGCCTTCACACTGAGCTACATTCCCAGCTCTTTTTAGTTCTGAGTCAGGGTCTCACTAAGTTGCTAACCTGCCTGGGCTAGTCTGGAACTTGAGATCCCCCTGCCTCAGCTTCCCTCAGTGCTGAGATTACAGGTGTGTGCACCACTACATCCAGCTCTCAGGACTTCTTTAACTCGTTGTCCTAAGATCTGATTTTAGGATGTGCTTGTCATAAACAAAGATTAGAAGACATGTCAGAGAATTCCAGACCCAACCTAATCTCCCACTTGGCTTTTTCAAATTTAAAGATAAAACAGTAAAATCTGGCCTTGATATCAGGTCAAGCTATGGAGTCCCCTCAGGGTCCCAGGGTTCACTGGTGGCTTGGTGCTGGTGTGGATGGTACCTAGCTCAGCTCCAGGGCATGGGCCAGATGGAGCCAGACTTTCTCTGTACCACAGAGATTGTATGCAGGGCACAGCCGTCTGGGCCTCTGCTCTCAGAACCAGCCCTGTTGCCAGACCCAGCAGCTCAGGGCATCACTCCACACATCTCTGCCCCCAGGGCCCTGGCTCCTCTCAGTGCACAACTCGGTGGTTCCCTCCCAGTGTGCAGGTCCAGCTTGGAGGGAGGGACCTGGTGGCGTTGTGGGGAGCAGCCTAGGGCTGGTGGACTTGGCCTTCAGAGTCCTGTGGGTGGTGTTTGGAACCAGGTGAGCCCTGCACACCTCGTGGGATCCCATGGGGCTCCCGGGCTCCCAAAGCCCAGGGCAGAGGCCTGGAATCAAAGTCCTCAGTGTGGAGGTTTCCCCCTTGTTTCCCGGCCCGGACTGTGTGTGAGCTTCTCCCCACCACTGAGTGCCCTGTAGGCCGCAGCAGGGCCAAGCCCACGGGAACTGGTTCCTTTCCTGCGTGGTCAGTGTGCACTCAGGGACCTACTTGTCGCTCCAGGCTCCCGTCCACTCCACCTCGCCCCACGGGTTCCGCAGTCGGATCAGCTGCTCTGGGCGGCCGAGGACCTCGACCTACGGGCCACACAGAGAGGCCCCTGAAGGCTGCACTGCGCTGGGCCTGGCCCTTTCCAGACCCAAGCAGCTTCTGATGTTGACTGGCCTAGTACCCGGGTTCCTCTGTGCAATTCTTGACTGAGGTCGGCTCTGCTCCATGTCCTATTTTGTTTGTTTTTTGCGCTATTGGGATGGAACACAGAGGCCATCAAGCCACACGTCCAGCGCGTTCCCTCTCCAGTGGCCCAAGCAGGGACTGAACCTGCAATCCCTCCCCAGCCTCTCCTGGGGCTGAGATTCCAGGTGCTGTGGATGCCTACTGGGAGGGCTCTGACCTTAGCACAAGGGACAATGGCCCTGCAGCTCACGTGTTGCACATGACCGTACCAGGCGCTGTACCTGGCAGGACACAGGACACAGCCTCATGCCCTCCTCATTCTCATCTCCACATCACCACTCAGAACCCTGAGACTCGGGACCTCAGTCTCACCAGCGACCCAGTCAATGAGTGGGTCAGGGTGGGCACCTGGCACCGTCGGCCACAGTGCGCCCCCCAGGAACTCTCGCTGGAGCCTGAGCACTGCCAAGGCCCAGTCTGGGGTCAGGAGAGCTCAGTGCCCTCTGCGTGGGGTGGGTCAGCTCTCTGGGTTGGGTTGTGACCCTCGGACTCACTGTGGTCTGGGGAGCAGTTACGAGGGGAGTCTAGCTGCTCGGCCTGCTGGCCATCCTGGCCCAGGGCTCCTGAGCTAAGCTCCAGTCTTTGCTTTGTAAGTTCCCCCACCTTGGGGTCTCAGTGCAGGAGAAAAGGAGCCGAGACATGAGTGGCCTGGCCGCTTAGTGAACACTCAGGCCACGTGTGCCACGCCCGTGTACACTCGTGTGCACACACACACTCGATGGTCTCTGGTCTGCACTGTCACGCTCCCCTCAAGCCTAGCTCAGTGTTCACACTGCACATTCACCCACAGCGAAGGGGCAGACGTGGCTAGAGCAACATGCCTGTGACACAGACGTGAATGTGCAGTGAGCGTCTACTCTGTCTCAAGAAACCCAAGGACTCAGACGTGTCGGCCGCCAGGAAACCCGACGCGTGCTTGCATCTCAGTCGTAGCCCTGTTTTTAGCCTGTCTTACCCCAGCTGTATGGCCTGACGGTGCCTTTTCACTGTAGGCCCCGTACATGCTTTCGGGGAGAAGGCAGAATACACAGAAAAGTAACAAAACCTGCAGCTCACGCCTTCCGCCTGGTTAGAGGACATGGACTCGGCCCACCTTCTCATCGTCCTGCCCCGAAAGCTGGAGGGGGCGCTGTCCTCCTCCTGAGGTTTCCCTTAGGCTTTACCCCCATCTACACCACAGCCCTCTGGAGAGGTGGACAGACCATCACTGGCCATCTCCACAGCCTCCTAGCCGTGTCCCCAGGGGACACTTGCATGCAGTCAGAGCCCTGCACTGACGCCCAGAAAGGCCAAGTCACCCAGCTCCAAGGGCAGCACGGGGCCCTGGCGATGGGTAGGAGCCACCTGCACCCCACCACACAGCCAGAGAGAGACAATGCCCAGCACCCCCCAACTGCTTCAGAGCGACCGTCTGTCCTGCCCCACTGGGGATGTGTGACACCAGCTCACCCTGCCCCTCCCTCTTTTGCTGGTTTTACCTCTTCTGCTCCGGTGATAGAGTATGCGTGGCTCTTGACCAGCTTCTGGCGGGTAATGGCTTCCGCTTCGGCCACGCTGGAAACCTGAGTCGAGAGCAATCACCCAGGGTCATCACTTTCATCCTCTTCGGGCCAGCCCTGCCACACCCCACAAAGGTGTAGCTGGGGCCCCAGGCAGCCTGTCTCCACCTGCTCCCCCAACCCCGCGAGCCAGAAGGGCTGCGTGGCCACGGACCACAAAGCCATCCCAGCCTGTCCCCCTTGATCCTTCCCACCACACTGGGGACACAGGGCAGTGTCCACTCACATCAATGGAGCAGCCCAGCAGAGACCCCGAACGCAGCGCCTTCCGGATGAGGCGGTACAGATTGGCCGGTGGCTTCCGAAGGTTATAAAACTCTGAGATGCCGCCTGTGAAGTCCTCAAACCCCTCCATCGTGGAGCCGCCGGCCAGAGCCTCATAGGAGCCATTGAGCCTTTGGGAAAGGGAGCAGCAGCTCCTGCAGCCGCCAGCAGCCCCACGAGGGGACCGCAGGGCAGGGGTGGGTGAGGAACTGAGGTCTGGAGAGGGTGACCTGTGCTGATTTTGATGATGGGCGGCTGCTTACATGGCTACTAGGCACTTTTCCAGGACCGGAGCCCAGACAGCCCCTGTCCAGCCACTATGCCACACAAGGCAAGGACACGGCTTCCAGAGCCAACCTCCCCGCCCAGGCTCTGGGCTGGGCTCCGGGGGACAAGGGGGCCTTGCTGAACCCAAGGGTTGTTTGCTGAGCCCAGAGCAAGTCCTTGACCACGGGGAGTGATGAGGAGACCGGGCGCGTGGTGTCTAAGGTCGTCTGCTCCCTTACTCCTCACCACGCTGTTAGAAACTCACGCTGTGCCGAGAATGCAACCCCACCCCACGGGGACACAGCTGGGATTCTGGGTCCTGCCCAAGGCTCACTGCCCTCTGCTGCGGAGGGTGGCTTTTCTCCTCCCAGCAGGCACAGGTGCAGGAGGGACGGGTGACACCGATGTGGAGTTCCTGGGTGCGGGCACTCACTTGGCGTAGGCCTTCTCCAGCAGCGCACTCCAGAACTCCGTGCCCTCAGCCGAGTGCAGGAACAGCAGCCGCCCGTCCTTGGTGGGCAGCCTGTCGTCCACCACCACCTCCACCCACTCGCCATACTGCCAGAACTGCAGGCGGGAGGGCACACAGCTGTCACCTGGGGATGCAGAGCCTATGGGGCCTCTCATGGGGACTGCAGCCAGTGGCCTGGTTCCGGCACAGGGTCTAGGCCTTACGTATAGCAATGACAGGTGCCATGTGGCCCAGGAAGCCCCTGGACCCGCCCCTGAGCTGTGGACAGGTGCCTGCCCAGTGTCACCCAAAAGCACAGATCCTGGCTGAGGCCCGTGGCTGGGGTGGGGTGGTGGTGGGTGGAGGTTATGGAACAGCTCCTGGCACAAGCATGCACCACGGTCCCAGGAGGATCACTCCGCAGGGCTGCTGGGCCCTGCCCGGCAGACGGGGGCTTCAGGTATAGAAAGTGGGGACCAAGGCCGCATGTAAGGCCCCACACCTGGAAGTGGAAGATGCCTGCGTAGTTCTCCTGAAAGCTCTGGTCCTTGGGCACCACACGGGACAGCAGCCTCTTGTTCAGGGTCAGGGACGCGATGGCTGCCAGGAGCCAGCAGTTTCCTGTGCAGGGCAGGTAGGGTGGTCAGGGCACACCATAGGGCCTCTGGGCTCTCTGGCTGGACCCGGTCCCTGTCACCCAGTGCCGATGCCTGCTCCATCTGTTCTTGCAGCTGCAGCAAAAGCCCTGAGACCCAGCCATCTGCAGGGAACAGAAATGTGTCACATGGCTCTGGAGGCCATGAGGTCAGGGACAGAGGCCCAGCGAGCTGGGTGGGGCACAGTGGCATCCGAATCCAATATGGTGGTTGCATCCTCACCCCTTGGAAAGTAGAGGACAGACATGCAGGGTGAGCTCTCCTGAGCCTTTTACAAGGGCACTGATGCCTCTCACAAGGGTGACGCGCTTCTTCCCCTGAGACCCCGCCTTAGTATGGCACCTGGTCTTGGGCCAGGTCTAACACAGGTGTTGGGTCTAACACAGAGGTTTTCAGGGCACCCACGCGTCACCTCACACCCACGTCACAGCCTCCCTCTAAGTCAGGCAGCACATTCTGCCCCGAGGCCTGGCCAGTGCTGCTCACCCCAGAGGGAAAACTGTCTACCACCTCCACCCCACTGTCTCACCTCCTAGGCATCCACCAGTGGTGTTTAAGGAACACAGCCTCACTCACATCAAGTATGCAGTGAAATCACAGCTGGAGAGACTTCCTCTGCCTCCCCCTTGGGGAGACCATACCCAGGGGATGGCGTGGATGGAACATGCAGGAAGCCTTCTGGCAGCTGGGTGTGTGGACAGCTGCCAGCCTCAACACTTGGGCAGCCAAGTCAGGGCCAGGGCAGCCTTGGAAGGAGTGGCCTTCATTGGAATCAGAGGTGCAGGTGGGAGAGGACCTGCGTGGCACAGCCCAGACTCCAGGGACACAGCACTGGCCCCAGGTGAGGAGACGCTGTGTCCCAAGCTGAGATGCTCACAAGCACACCGGAGCCCCACCACTGGGGGGGGGGGATTTAGTGGACGAGGAGATCAAAGCGAAGGACTCGGCAGCTGCCCCTCTGGGCTCTGTGGAGACCACTGGGAGGAGAGGTCCTGCCTAAGACATGCGTCTTTGAAGGACAAGAGGAAAGGGGACTCCAGAGCCATTTGGGGTCAACCCCAGTGAGGGGTCCTACTTTCCATGTGGGAAACAGCCAGACCCGGCAAACTCTGGCCCTGCCTTGAGGTGCTGTGTGAATTCCGGAAGGGTTCCCAGCCTTTCCAGCAGCAGTCATGACCACACCAGCCAAAGGGAGCTTCCTGCCACAGGGGTCCAGTGGCAGCTAGGACCCAGTGGGTGCTCATTAATCACAGCTCCCCGTGGCGAGGAAGGCTGAGGTGGAGAGAGCGCTAGCATGGACGCCAGCCTCCCCAGGGCAGGGTCCCAGGAAGAGGCACAGGACAGACTGGGGCTGGGGGCTTGGGCATCCAAGGGGGACAGAAAGGACCCCCCAGACTCAGCCTGGTGGAGAATCTGGGGAGCACAAGAGGCCCCATTCG
This sequence comes from Dolichotis patagonum, assembly GCA_004027295.1. NCBI lineage: Eukaryota > Metazoa > Chordata > Mammalia > Rodentia > Caviidae > Dolichotis > Dolichotis patagonum. Next base: position 80,907 of record PVJX010002875.1, on the reverse strand, counting down.
CCTGCCAGCTCCCAGCCTGCCACAAGACTTGATGACACCCAGTCCGCCTGGGCCACCTGGATATGGCCTGCATCACCTCCTGGGCTTCTCCTCCTGATGGCAGGTCTTGGCCACGGGGCCACCAAACTGTTGAAACTGGAAGCAAACTCTGGTGCCAGGCCAGAGAAACTGAGGAAGGAGAAGCGGGCAGGAAAACAAGGATGCGAGGCTGGCATTAGAATGGGAAAGATTTGGGGAGTCAGGACTTACGGCACACGCTGGGTGACGGCAGTCAATCCTCTGAGGAGCACCTGTCCCACAGCAATCGGCACCCACACAGAGAGCTGCCATGCCTGCCTCCCCTCGGTGAGGAGAGGAGAGAGAGGGTGCCGCTGATTGCTCATCTTAGTGCCATGGGGAGCCCCACCCCACAATAGTGCCCTCTCTCAGAGCTCTGCCTCCCACATGTTGCCACAGCTGAAGTGTCCTTGTCTGCACCCCTCAGCACCCAGGCGCGCCCCTCACGAGTGCCTGCCATGCTCCTCCTACCTAGAAAAGTCATCTAATACAAAGCCCTTCCACCTTTTCCAGCCTGCTCAGCCTGTGCACTGCACTAACACACAGGCACACACATGTGCACGCACACACCACAAGAGCAACAGAGCCTGAACCATTCACAGCCCAGATGCTTCCTGCTGCAGGAACTGGGACCAAGTGGCTTCCTGTGCGCTGCAACCAGGGGCAGTGGGGAAGGACATCTTGGCTAACCATGCCAGTGCTCTGGGCCTGGACATGGGCCTGGCCTCCTGCAAGTCTCCTGTTCCTCATCAGGCAGCTGCCAACTCCAGGAGCAGAGACAAAGTGAGGCATTTTTGAGCCAGCAGACAAAAGCCAGCTCACCGTGTCCCCTTGCCAAAGATGCCCTGGCCCTCCCATACTCGGCTGGGGTGGGGACTCCTCTCTCCAGCCCTGCATGGCCTCTGGTGTCCCTGGGTCTCCTGCTGGCTCTGAGGTCACCATCACCTGCTCCCGAGAGCCACATGGCAGCCATGCTGTGCAGGATGGCCAGTGACCCAGGGACTCGGAGTGACCCAGGAGAGTCCTGTCCTGATGTCCCCAATGTCTGGTCCTCTTAGAGTCAGTGTGTGGGGGCTGGGGATTTAGCTCAGCGGCATAAGCACCTGCCTTACAGGCCCATGGTCATGAGTTCAATCCCTGGTACCAATAAAAAAAAAAAGTCAGTTTGTGTCACCCCCAGTCTCACCCACACCAGTCCTCCTCGGGAAGCGTAGCCCAGCTGGAGTGGACCCCGGTGTCACCGTCACTGGCCCCCACTGGGTGGTGGCATCACTGGTGGAACCAGGATGAGAGATGAGAGACACAACCCAGCCTTGAGACCCTCTACTCTTGAAGGCTAGAAATGATACCCATATGTGGACACAGGTACACAGATCTGTGGACACAGGGACTCAGATCCCCAGAGCCTGCATGCCTGTCCCAGTCACCTGGCTCTGGGACCCTCAGTTTTTCATCTATAAAATGGGTTTGTGCCTCTCAGCTATGGTACAGCAGCATTTGAGCAAAAAGGAGACTGATTTTCTCCAGGAGAAATGCTTCACAGGAGGCGTGCCCACGCAGACCCCACACAGACCTCGTGGCTCAGTGGGGCTCTGGCTGATGATGGACAGCAGATGTCCTAGAGACATCTCCCTAGGACAGTATCCCTAGGACCACAGTGTGGTGAGAAAGCCTCTGGCCAGAGACATGCAGGACAAGGGCTCCCAGGGGTCCAACAGAGCAGCACACAGCACTGCCTGGTGACAGCGGATGGTGGCTGCCGATGTGAGTGCTCCCCGCACTCTTCCTACCTAGAAAAGCCATCGAATGTGAAGCCCCGGTGTCGGGTGCAGCAGCTCGCCCCTCTGGTGCTTCCTGCCCCCCTTCACACCTTCTGCCCAGCATCACTGCCCATTGTGGCCCCACTGCAGTCCACTCTGCAAGTCCCCTGCCTCAAACGTCCTCTCAGTAACACACCTTGCACGCCACAGGTTCCCCTCACACAATAAACCCTGCCACAGTGGGTTTAGGGCGAGTTAATCAGTGAAACATGGACACATCCCATCTCTGCCCATCTCCCCCTCCAGAGGCCCCACCCCACTAACATGCTCTGCACAGGGACAGTGCATACTGTGCCTAGCAGAGGCCGTGCAGTCCTGTCGCCTCCCCAGGTCACATGAGGGGCCGTATGAGGCCCCAGAGGACCGGCTCTGTCCCCCAGCCCCAGATGAGCACAGAGGCCATGCGGCCCTCAGCCCGGGAAGCCAGGGCGGGGACCTCTGTGCAGGACCATCCTGCGTCTTGGTCTCTCCTCCCCTGGCCATGCTGGTTCCTCCCACCTGCTGGCCAGACTTCCGGTAGCATCCATTCCTGTACAGGAGCCTCAGGAGCTACTTGCAGGGTTGTTATGAAGATAAACACAAGATAAGATGGGTAAAGTGCCAGCCACCTTGAAAGCCCTTAGTAAACTTCCTCGTGATTAGCTATCATCGCTAGACACATGATTAACTCAGCAACTGGAGCCGTGCAGGTGAGTCAGCAAACAGGCACCTGTCTCCACCCATCGGAAAACAAGTGCCAGCTGGGTGTGAGGGACACGCCCTCAAGCCTGTTGCAATTTTGACCTCAGCTGAGGCAATTTAGCAACTTAGCCAGAACCTGTCTCAATAAAAAATAAAAAGGGGTTGGGACGTAGCTCAGTGTGAACAACCGGTGTTCAATCCTAGTGCTGCAAGAAAAGAGAAAAGGGGCAAAAGGAAGTGACAATGAGAGTTGGAAGCTGCTGTGTCTTCCCTATGCCCTGGAGTTTGGTCGAGCTCGGCCCCCAGCTAGCCCGCTGCCCACTCCCTGAGTCCACAGCCCTGGGATCTGGGCTCTTGGGTCCAGGGACACTCTGGGCCCTACTCCCTCGCTCCTACCCTGCATGCTTTTGGTTTTACTCCCCAGCAGCTGAACAGCCCCACCCTCCCTCAGCACAGCCACCAGTGCTTCCTGTCCCTTGGGTCTGGCTGTAAAGGACTTCATCTCCCCAAACAGCCACCATCCAGGACTGTGATCAGGAAGCAGTAGAACGAAGCAAAATGACCAAGATAGGAAAGTATCTGTGAGCCTGCAGTCAATGTGCTCCTCCACTGGATGCCCTCTGTCCACCCTCCACCTCCACCTGCCGGCCGCTGCACAGAGACAGTGCAAACTGGCTGCCAAAGGATGCCAAGGTGTGGCTGCTGGAGTCCCCTCCCAATCAGCCCACCTGGACCTTGACTGCCAGGGCACAGTCTTGGTGGGAGCCCAGAAGCCCATTCCTCATGGACAGCCTGTCAAAGTGCTTGCAGAGGAAGCACATGCTGTTTCTTCCCCTCCATCTCCAACTCTAAGGATGCAGCATTTGTCTTTCCAAGAATCGCCAAAACAAGCGCCATCGTGTGGACAGAGATCCCCAATCCACAGCTCCCCACCTCAATCCGGGACTCCTGGCCTTTGGAACCATAAGAGATTGGGCCCCTCTGCCACGTGTAGTAGCCAGTCTGCAAAGACCACATGTGGCACAAGCAGACAGGGACAGTGACAGCTGGACTGCAGGGCTTCATGAAGCCCACAGAAGGGACATGGGGACCCACTCCTCCACCTGACCTCCGAAAGCTGGGCCAGGTGACAGTGGCACCTTGAGAAGAGGAGGAACAGATGGTTCTCAGGCAGAGGGTGCTCTGGGCACCAGGAACTGAGAGCCCTTGGGGGAACCAAGGGAGGCTGCATGGTCTCCTGTTCTGCTGTGGTCAGGCAAGGGCGGAGGCGGGGTGTTGTCAGAGCGCACAAGCGAGGCTCCCTGCTCCAAGCGCAGCACACAGGGAGTGTGTAAGTATGTTAAAAGGCAAGAAAATAGTTCCAACATCTCAGCAGACTTTTCTAACAAGCTGGGAACACGGGCTCCCACTTACTCCCAGGCTCTTCCAAGGCTGGCTGTCCTCAGTGATGTGGGTGTCTTTCAGTGCCCCCTTCTCCACCCTGGTGGGGACCTTGCGTGGCTGCCCCTGCTTGAAGAATGCAATCCAGCTGTCCAGCCATGGACCCCTCTCTGCCCTCAGCTGGGCACCATCAGTGCAGCCCTGGCTCTCTTGGCCAGTGCCCCAAGGGAAGGAGAACTGGTTCACACAGTCTCTGCCACCTGGAGCCCTGTCCCCACCAGGACAGGGATCCTCCATTCCTCCTTCTCCTGGCACACAGAAGGAATGAGGCAGATGCTTCAGAGGATGCCAGTATTGTGCAAGTTCTCCCTGGTTCTGGCCTGGTGAGCCCGGGCTCCTCCTCCCTCTAGCATCTCCCTCTCCCTGCCTGCAGCCTCCACCAAGATGCCTTCACTCCAGAAGACACCAGAGCATCAGTTCTGTGCATTACAGGTGTCCACAAACACTGGAGGACACAAGAGGAACACCAAAAATTTCAGCAGGTGTATTAGGGGCTGGGGTTCACCCTAGGGGGGAAATTGCTGACCCAGTCTCAAAGACCAGCATCAGGCCTCACCAGCACTTTCCCAGGCAAGGGCACTGCCACTCATTTATGGCAACTATAATTTTTGTGTCCTCAAAATAACCCTTCCCAGCTGCACCGTGCATAATAAACCCAGGAGATACCTCACTCCTACTGCCCCCCACGCTTGCCAGGCACACTTCTCTCAGCTCCCATGGCAACCCAGGGACACCCCCTCCACCACACACACACACCTGAGGGCTGACTCAGCCAGGCCGTAATGCATCACCTCTGCCTAAGGACAGCCCTAGGCCAGGGGGACCCACGGCTAATGTGCTCCAAAGAAAGAGGACGGAGCAGGGAAGGCTGAAGGCCATCTTGGAATTGAGGAGCATCTTGCTTTGCCTTCTAATTGACTGGTGGAGAGAAAATGGGGGAAGAGAAAGCAAACCTCACCACTGAGGGACTCAGAATTTGTATATTCTCAGAATCGCACACAGAGCTCTGCAGGCTGAGCCTCAGCCAATTTCTGCTGCTGAGAAGAAATCATACTCGATAGCAAGGAGCTGTTCTGGGACTTCCTGCCTTTCCCAGCCCCTAGCTTTAAAGCAGAACGTTAATGCTATTTGGAGGGAATTTTTTCTTGGCAGATTACTAGACTGGAATTGGTTCACCTGGGGGGAATTACTCAGTGAACAAATTTAGGGCTCTGTCACCACATCTCAGCACCAGCTTTGAGGGCAAGTGACTTGAGTGCTGATGGGCTTGGTTACAACACCCTTTGGAACAGAGAAGGCCAAGCTCCAGCAGCCAGGTGGCAAGTAGGGAAAATGAAAAGACGACACTGAATTTCTGTGATCTCCAGCCAAGCCCCAGCACTATTTGTGCTGCAGACGCCGGTTGATGTCCCCAGAGATGGTGCCCCAACCTGCACTGGGGACCTGGAGGTTTCGCAATGGACACGGGGGCCTCAAGCACAGCACATGTTAGACACAGGTGGCAGGAATGGCTCCAACCTCATGCCACGAGGCAGGGGCAGTAGACTCAGCCAGGGCCCAAGTTCTGCGGGCTGGGGAGTCCCAGGCACAGACATGAAAGAAGAGGGGGAGAGAGCAAGACTTCTTAGGAGTGCCCGTGGGGCTCGGCTACATCCACTGGGGTCGGGACTCTTCCCAGTACTAGACAGGCAGCCAGCAGGAGCCCAGGCAGATTGGTCTGGAGAGTGGGCGCGGCAGAGTGGGAGCTGGTCAGGGTGGCCACAGGCCCAGCACACACAGGACCCCCGAGTGCCCACGGGTCCACCCAGTTCCACAAGCACAGCCCTGGTCCATGTGAGGCTCAAATGCTTGAATGGGGCGGCTCCACCTTAAAATCTAGATTTCTGGTCTCTCTGAAAGAACTGTGGAATCCGCTGAGAGTGCCTCTGTGGGTATTTACCGGATGCCTACAGTATGCCAAGGGGGACACTGGGCCCCGAGGGTGTGACCGGGAAAGGGAGAGTCCCAGACGTCAAGGGACACACCTGTGAGGAAGACAAACACAGTAAAGGCACAGCGGGGTGGGGCGAATGCCAGAAAGCCAGCTGGGGAAGGGCAGCAGCAGTGGGCAGTGGCTCAGCAGGACAGCCGGCAGCCTGTCCACCGGCCAGGCCAGGAAAGGAGAAGCTGTGAGCCAGAGACCTGCAGAGTACAGTGAGGCAGGGCGGCCTCAGGCTCCCCATGGGACAGAAGCTGGGCTGGGGCCAGAGGGTTAGGGAGGAGGGCCACAGGGCACTGGCCACAGAGGCCAGCACCAGGCCAAGATGTTGGGGAGAGCCCCAGACCACACAGCCATCCTGGGTCCCAGAGTTGGCACAAAGCGAGTCTTGAAGCAGGCAGTGCCAGTGGAGGACCCCAGGGAGTAGCTTGGGGCTTGGGCCCCCCAGTGTGACCTCAAAAGGTGACCTCAGGCAGAGGGAGCTGTGGGAATGGATGGTGCCTTGGGCCGAAGGATGGAACATGCGGTGGCCTGTGGCCACCAGAAATAGCACAGACAGCACAAGGGAGGCAACAGGAGCTGACAGTGCGGGAGATGGCACTGGAGAGAAGAGCTGCGGGGCCAGGGTGTGGCATTTCCCATCTGGGTTCTTTCTGCCCCTTGGGTGCCAATGGTGGGGCCAGCCTGCTGGGGGCTGAAGTGCACTGCAGGAGTGGGGGGCTCCAGAAAACACCAGGGCTGGCCCTGCTCTGGCCACCTCCACCTCCTCCTGGCCAGCAATGTCCCAGAGCCGGGCCATCTTGAAGGCCCACCATCTTCAGGAGGCCCCAGTCTCCCTTTGAATGGGCCTGGCACCGGCCTGACGGCTGGATGGGTGCAGTGCACCCTGTACAGGCGTGACGAGGCACCCTCGGCCCCAGAAGACTCCTCAAGGCTCAGCTGCAGGAGGAAGTCCATGGCCTGGCCTGGAGTGGCTGATGATCCGGGGCCCTGCAGCACAGACAGCGTCCTGGGGAGGAGCTCTCTTCCCACGGGCCAGGAGGCTGATCCCAGCAGGGCCATTTAATCAGAGGCTATTGGCTTCATTGCTTGTGGGGAGGCAAACCGCAGTGTACCCACAGGGCCTGAGGTCCCCAAAGCAGCTCTGTGCTGCAGCAGAGTTCCCAGCACTCGTCCTTCTCAAAATGTGTTTTCTTACTCCAGGGAAGGCTGGCTGCTAGGCTCCAAGTGGTTATGCACCCAGATGGGGGACGGAGGCTCAGCATGGACAGCAGAGGTGGGTGCTCCGAACACCGTGCCCACCCAAGCGGCCAGCAGCTTCACACGGGGGACCCGGGGGCTTTGTGCAGAGAAGACTCGGCCCATGGCTCTGTCCACACAGCACGGTACCAGGCGGTTCCAAACCCAGGCCTTTGTAGACCCAGATAGAAGGGCCTCCGAGAGCGGCTGAGTACCAAGCAGTGTTCACCATGCGTTGCCCTCAGCTTAAGAGGGGGACTGGAGTGCACGGGGATTGGCTGGCTTTGCGTCGAGAAGCAAGCAGGGAAAGAGCTTCCCGAGAGCTGGGCAGTGGGGCGGAGCGCGTCTCTCACTGTGCGCATTCTGTTTCAATATCTGAACCCCATGTACTCCGAATCATGAAACAGAGCCCCGTGAAATAGGCGCCTTCTTCATTACTTAGCTCAATTGTTAAAAATCACACCAGGTTTTTAAAAACCCACCCTACAGCAGCCCCTCTGCCCTGCCCCAGCTCTGAAGGCCGACAGAGCAATCAGCAGACGCCACCATACTGCAGCTTCTTGGGACGCTGAGTTCAGGAACTCGCCATGGGCACGCACGCTGGGCCACCTTCTCTGATCTCCGGCCTGGCGCCTGGGCCTGGCGCCTTGCTGAACAGAGCTGTGACTGGAGCAGAGGTGCCCAGGTTCTACCTGCTGCCTGCCAGTGTGGAGCTGAGTGGTCCCAGAGCCCACAGCTCCATTTCCCATCTCCCTGTTCTGCACATGATCTCCATGGCAACGCTCGAGCCCTCCTTGGAAACCCAAAAATCTTCCAGACACTGCTCAAAGGACACTTGGCATCCTTGCCAGTCGACCCAGGAGCAGGCTCAGGACAGAACCTGTGGGAGTCACAGCCCCTCAGGCCGGGGAGAGAGAGCACCCGGCTGCACTCAGTGGGAGCCGCCCGGGGATCCCCAGGGCAGTGGAGGCTGGGACCCCCGGAGTCCCGAGAGCTGTGGCCCGGGCCAGCGCCCAAATCCTTCGCATGGTTTAAGCAAGAGCCGCACTCCGACGGAGGGGCTTTGCGTGCTCCTTAGGGGAGAGAATGAAATAAACACCCTGTGATTTTCAAGATCATGACAGCTTTGAGTGGCTGAGGAAGGGTTCTCCCAGCTGCCACAAGGAGGAGAGAGGAAGGGGAAGCATTCTAAAGAACAGACAGTTATGGCACTGGTGTGGGAACTGGTGTGATGGGTCTTGGCCAATTTTCTCCACGCTGGGTGTGTTTCTGCTTCTGCTTCGCCTCCGTCTCCAGCTCTCACTGGATGGTTTCAGCTTGGGGCTGTGCTGTCTATGAATTTCAGGCTGCCAACCTGTGAGGCCTGGGTAGAAGGCCTCAGGAGCAAAGCTAACCTGCCCTCACGGAAAGCTGCCTTTCTGACCACTGAGGCTGGAACTCAAGAGTAAAGACGCAGTCATCCCTTGAGCACTAGAAAGGGGTGCAAGAGGCTGGAAAAGGAAGGCCTCGCCTGTGCGCTGCCATGGGCACCCTGGGCCCCAAAACAGAGGCTGATTCTGGGACCCACAGTCCACAGGAAAACAGCCACAGAGCTGAGATGCTTGCTGGCTGTCAACTGTGAAGGATGCCCTAAAGGTTGCAGCCCACCCGCCACCCACACCCTGGGGTCCCAGCACTCACCCAGGTCACCCTGCTGTACATCTGTGCGTGAGGCTCCATCAAGGATGAACTTTGGGCTGGGACACAGCTCCTGAAAGCGATTGGGACAAGGCGAAGTCACGAGGGACCAGGACACGGAGACCACCAGAGCGGATGGCAGAGCCAGACCCGGAGGAAGCCGGGGAGGCCGAGTTGTATGCAGGCCGCAGGCCTCGCTGCACTGCTGAGGACTCTGAGCCCAGGGGTGTGAGGATGCTGCCTGGAGTCACCCAGCAGGACCCAGGAGCAGCACAAGCCCAGGACGCCCCCACCATGTGACCCAGCTTCTGTCACACAGGGTGTGGGAACAAGGGTGGGGAGGTAGGAGAGAGCACAGGCTGAGGTCACAGTTTGCCCTCCCATCCAGGCAGCCCTACTGGGCACACAAGGGAGGACCCAGGTCGGGCAGAACACTGTGACTCAGTGGCCGTGACCCGCGGTGATGGGAAGTCCCTGACCAGCGCACAAGCAGCCCTGACACCTTCGCCTCTGACCACACTTCCGGCATGGCCCCAGCAGCCCCAAGCCCTGTGGCTCTGCCTGGCTGTCCTCCTCCTTTGTTTACTCAGCAAGGACTCACTGGGTCCCTGCTCTGTCCACAGCTACATGCAGGCAAAGAGAAGGCCACGGTGGAACTGCGAGAAAATAAAACGCTTGGCCTCCAATGCTTTCGGGCCATTGGGAAATCTAGACGGGCCATGTGAAGAATCAGGGAAGGAAAGGCCAGTGCCTGGGGGAAACTGAGGCACAGGGGCAGGTCACAGCTGAGGCTGCCGCATGGGAGACGACACCGACTGCTAGAAGGACAGCTCCTCCCTCAGCCCACCTGGCTGCTAGGCAAATCCTGAGGAAGCAGGTGAGACATGGGGACAGAGGCACTCAGGGCCCGTCAACCAGAGGGGGCCCAGGTGCAGCCAGAGCCAGAGCCACACGGAGAGACACCTTCCCGCCTCGGCCACAGCAGTGAAGGGAGGGCAGACAGAGGAGAGGGTGCAGGCACAGGGTAGGGGTAGCTGCAGGGCTGGAGCCTGGCCCAGACCTTGACACCACAGTAGAAACCACCCAGCCCCACTTGCCTCCTTTTCAAGTATTAAAAATATTTATTAGCTCCTATTTTGTTGAGAAAAGAACACTTGCACATAGAAAAAAATCCAGCAGTAAATGAAAGCACAAAACTAAAAATCCCTTCTTCAAGTTCTCATTGTTAACATTTTTTCTGTCTTCCGATATCAAAGCACAGTGTGTGTGTGTGTGTGTGTGTGTGTGAGAGAGAGAGAGAGAGAGAGAGAGAGAGAGAGAGAGAGAGAACTTTCTATTACCATAACAAAACACCTGAGAACTTAAACAGTGAAGAGTTTATGTCTCTCCAGGGCGGCGCTTCCACACACCATGCTACAGTGTAAATACGAGAGGACCCAAGGACTCCTGCATCGAGGGCTGGGTCCGGCTCCAGCAGTGTCCCCAGGTGGGGCTGAGAGGGGATGGGATGGCCAGGGCCCCGATCCCATTGATGGATTAATCCCTTGGCGAGGTCATAGCTAAGTGTCTGTTAGGAGGAGGCCCTGTTCAAGGACACCGTCGTGAAGGCTGAATCTTGTCCCCAGCCCCCCCACACTTCTCTCTCCCCCCACCCTTTCCTGGCTGCCGTGAGGTGAGCACCCTCCTCCACGATGGTCTGTCATGGACCGAAGGCTCTGGAACGTGAGCCACAGTGAATGTGTCCTCCTAAACTGTGTATATCAGGGTTGTTTTTTCGTTTTTGTTTTTGTTTTTTGTCACAGCAACAAAAGTTGGCCAGCACATCACCGCACACTCTGCACCCTAAAACAAAGGGAACCTGGTCTCCAGCACGTGGCACGACTGGTAAACCTTGAGGACTCTGCGCTCGGGGAATTAATCTGGTCAAAAGGGAGCATGGGCTGCATAATTCTGCTAGCTCGAGTGGGGACCTTTGGCCTTTGCCCTATTGTCAGACTCACAGACACACCAAGGAGAAAGAAAAGTGCTGCCAGGACAGGGCCAGAAGCGGGGTGAAGGTCGGTGTTGAGTTGGGGGTCACCCCTGAGGAAGGAGGAGAGAAGTGATAGAAGGGGTGAGGAAGCCGCTCCACCACGCAGGCGAACTGCACACTGCACGCAGCCGAGATGGCAAAGGTCGCGCAGTCCTGAGAGCACACGCTCACTCACGCACACACTGGGCTCATGACTCTCGGTGCACTGCGTTTCTGGATGCCTGGGCTGCCTGCAGCGCCTGGGAGCCCTCTCGGGAGGACAGACAAACACAGGGAGCGCTCGGGCTCATCCCCTCAGGACCAAGTCGGCCTCTGCTCCAGCCACGGACTCTGACCCAGGACTTCGTCCTAAAGCGCAGGGCGCAGAAGCTGCATGGGTGACCCCCTCGCCCACGCTGGGAGAGGTTGCATCTCAACGCGCTGCTATTTGTTCTCAGTGCGCCCCTGTGGACACACAGTCAGCTCTTCCACTCGAGCCACGGAGCCCACGTGGATGGCGAGACCCAGAAGAACAGCTGGGGAGAGCGGGCGCATGGTGAGGGGTCCAGGAAGGGTAGGATGCACACAGGCTGAGGACGCCCGACCTTTTCACAGTGACCCTTCCCTCCCCTCCAGTACAGGGAGGCCATGTCCTTCAGGACATGTCCATCCGTCCAGTACAGGGAGGCCATGTCCTCCAGGACATGTCCATGTCTGTCCCCCTCCTTGCCTGTCTCTCTAGCCTGCAGTCGCTGTCTCTGCCCAGGTCACCTCCTCCTCTCCTGGGCGTCAGGCCTCCATCCCTGCTCTGTCCCCATGGCCTCTGTCAGCACTGAGGCTCCAGCTGCCCCGCTCCCCCCAGCCGCCTCCCTGGAGTGGAGCAGAGGTGGTCCATGAACCAGAACCACAGCAGGAGGGTGCGGCTTCCAGCCTGGGGGTGTCGGCCCCCCAGGCGGACCTGGAGAGGTCAGGGGCAAAGGAAGGGGCTGGGAAAACTGGGAGATGGGGTCCCCGAGTTGTCCCCAGAGGTGAAGTGAGGGTGCAAACCAGATGAAAACCAAGGGAGCAGCTGGGAGTAGATGATGATTTTGGCCTCGTTCACAGCATCGTTCTCTCCCTATCATCCTCTTCCTATCACTGCTAAGAACAGGGATCCGCTCAATTCCCCTCTCATGGCGCAGAGCAGGGGTCCTCACCTCCTGCCCACAGGCTGTGCCACCTGGCAAGTGGAGGCCATGGTCCTGCGTGACCCGAGCAGCAGGGGCCAAGGCCAGGCTCCCTGAGACTCTGAGCCGGGGGTCTGAGGAGGGGAAGGGCTGGGTACAGAAGGACAGCGCATCACAGCAGAGTCCAGTAGTGAAAAAGGAAACAAAAGGAAAACCTCTCCACCCCAGTCCATGGAAACACTGTCTTCTGCGTCGCTGGTCGCTGGCGCTGAAGAGCTGGGTGCTGCTCAGAGGCCAGAAGTGCCTGTCTTGGGGTGCGGGGTGCGGAGCCCTCTCTTGAGGCATTGAGTGCCCAGCACAGAGTAGGGTCCCGTGTGAGGACCTCAACTCTCCAGCCACTCTGCGGGTACTTAATGAGGGCCAGTCCCTGCCCCACAGGGAGGGCAGTGCTGGACCCCTGCCCTCGAGCACTGGACGGCATCTGTGACAGCACCCCAACACCCTGACCTCTGCCTGCATCCCAGAGCCTGTGGCTCGGGTGCTGTGCTGAGTCTCCCAGGGCTGCCCTCTGCCTGAGCCCTCCTCTCCTCACCGTGGGCCGCTTCCAGATGATGCCTTGAGTCTGGGCGGAGCCGGGTCCCAGGTCCTTGTAGCCCAGCACTGATGGGCATGCTGGGAACTCAGGGTCCTTGAACAGCACCCTGGAGTCCAAGCACTGCTGCCTCAGTGCCTCAAAGTCCTGGCCCAAGTACTTCACAGCATTCTGGGGTGAGCCAAGCCCCTCAGAAGTGGCCCGCCGCCTGCATACACTCGCTGCCTGGCCCGCCATGCGAGCTGGAGGGCAGGAAGGCAGCTCTGGGACCCGTGCCCTGGGAGGGACCTATGAGGCAGCCTAGGGAGGCAGAGCAGGCACCAACAGCCCCGGAACAAAAACACGCCCACAGTGCTCCACCTGCCTCCGGGAGGCCAGGCACCTGCAGGCCAGCCCAGCCATCAGCCCAGGAAACCCCAGGGCCTCCATGGTCCCCATGGGGCTCTGCAGGTCAGCACCCTAACATGGGCCCTTAGCTGAGATGAGAAGGCTGTTTTCTTCTTTCTGGTGTGCAGATTGAACCCAAAGCCTTTGAATTGAGAAGCATCTCCACCTTTCTCTTTTTCTCCAGTTTTTATTTTGAGACAGGATCACACTAAATCACTAAAGTGCCCAGGCTGGGCTCAAACTTGGGGTCCTCCTGCTTCAGCCTCCCAGAGCGCTGGGGTTATGGCGGGCACTACCATATGGGTGAGGTGGCTTTGTTGAGGCAAAAATTCACAAAGGAATCACTTTGAGAACTGGTCTTGAGCAGGAGGGTGAATGGTCTGAGGGGTCTCCTTTCCTCTCAGGAAAGTCTGGTCCCACATTTCCCGGGAAGGCAGGAATACAACAGGCCACTCTCTGGGCAGAGGCCACAGTTTGGCCAACAGTAATTAGCTGCCACCTAGGGCAAGTGACTTAACCCCTTTCCCACTTAATTTTCTCACCTGTAAAGTAGCAGATAATGAGAGGGCCTGGTGGGCGTAGTTGGGAGGTGACAGGTCCTGCCCAGGGACATGCAGGGTGGACCCAAACAGCTTCGGTGAGGTCAGCCAGCCCAGGAGAGCTAAGACAGGAGTCTCCTGCCAGTCCCAGAGGCGAGGCCCAGCCACGCCCGGCCCCCCTGAGGACACGGACGCCACCAAATGGGTGGCTTCAGAATGCTGGCGTGTGGCAGGCTGGGATGTGAGCCCCACTGGCTTCCAGTCTCAGCCTCTGGAACTCCTGTCACCCATCAGGGACAAGGCTCTGTCAATAGGGTTAAGTTAGGGATCTTGAGATGCAGGGATTATCTGGGCCCTGAATGCAGATGCCCTCCTGGGAGGGGACACGGACAAGAGAGAAGGTGATGAGTCCTTGGAGGCAGAGGCAGGCTGCAGGAGCAGTGGAGGGGTGGGATCCAGACCTGCAGGCCCCTGGTGTTGGCCCAGGGACGCTGACTCAGGACTCCTGGCTCCTGAAACCTGGAGAATGTGCTTGTGCTGTTTTAAGCAGCTGGTGTGTGCTTGCTTGTTAGAAAGCCGTGGGAGGCTGAGTGGGTTCTCACACACCCTGGAGCGCTTGCTGAAATGCTGCTTCCCTGCACAGCTGTGGACCGCCCACCCCCGAAATAATGAGCTCTGATTCCGGAGGTCTGCAATCAGACCCAGCAACCTGCCTCGCAACCCTGTGCCCCAGATGACCCCAGCTCAGGGCTCCTAGGACTCACCCCAGAGCTTTGGAAAAACTGGCCAAGGACGCCCGTGTGCCCAGCGATTGGAGAAGGCGGGAGGCTGAGAGGCAGAAAGCGGTCCCTTCCCCGGTGCATGGAAGGAAACACCAGGCTGAAGGAGCTTCCATCACAAGGCAAGGTAGCAATGCCTTCTGAGGCCCGAACCAGTGCCTGAAGGGCGTGTGCCTGAGCTCCCCTCTGGCGGCTCTGCTTCTTGCCCTCAACACTGTTGGGACAGGAAAGGTGCAGTGTCATTTGATTGGTTTGGGAGCCGCTCTAGGGACTGGGGAAGCACCTTCCTGGGTATGTGGATGTAGGTCATGCAGCTGTGTGACTTTGGGTTCTACCTCTGGTCCCCAGCCCCTTCCTCTCTGCTGCTGGTCCCCTTCTGTGCTTCCTGGGCCGCTGTGAGCTGAGCAGGTTTGCTTCACCAGGCCCTTCCTCCAGGATGCGCTCCTGCTGAGCACGGACCGCACCCCCTGAAACCATGAGCCGAACTCACCCTCAAGGCCTTGAACTTGGTGTGCGTTCTGGTGATAGGAAAGTGACTGATATACCCTTTCCTTGGATTTGATGTCCACCTACCATTAAGCTCACCAGGTGTGGACCATGGCATTTTGCCAACCTGCAGGCTGAGCCTGGTCTTTGGTGCCTCCTGCTCCCCTGAAACCAGAGCCACACCATCAACCAACCACAGGAACTCCCCTCAAGCACAGCGATTCCAGGGGAGATCTAACAGCCCTGTGTGGGTATGGAAAAGAAACGCTGGTTTCAGTTTTGGAATCCGTTTCCTCCTTATCTGTGGCTTATGGCCTGTCCTGGGCAATCTCACTCTGCCCAGAGTGATCATTTCAGACACAAATCTGCCAAACTCACCACCAAACTTCAACCCTTCCCCGTGACCTCTGGGGAGATGGTGCTGCCTCTGCTCTGTGTCCACCTGCACTGCCCTCCCAGCTTCCTCCCAACAACCCTGGAGTAAAGTCGCTCTGCCCTGCCACAGGCTCTGCACCCACAGCGTCTCCCCCCGAAACACCCTTCTCTTGCCCCGTGCCCTGCTCACCCTGCAGCTCCAAGGCCCCCCGAGAGTTTCCTGCCTCCAAGCTCACCCCCAGAAGTTCCCTTTGGGATGCTTTTGTGGGGACCTGCAAAACGCAGCCTCGAGCATCAGCTCAGCTCTCCTCACATGGAACAGAGGGCACCATTGGCTTTGCTCAGGGCTGCAAGCCTGGGTCCTAGAAAACTGCGGCACAGCTGGGACTCGGTAGCTACTCCCCACATCAGAGGTGTTTGGGGCAGGAGGCAGGAGGCAGCTACGCCCTGCATGGGGAGCCTGCACTGTACATCCATCTGAGGGACCTCGTGGAGCCATTGGCCCTGCTGCTCCCCCAGCCGGCTCCTCCCTCTACTCTGGTGGAAAGAGCTGGCCCCGCCCTCTCCAGCCTTCACTATAACGTAGTTGGTGCCTTTCCCCCTGAGTACCCCTGGGTGGGCAGCGGCCCTGCTCCACCTCAGCCCCTTCCCACTCCCAGACACGGGGCAGCCGAGCCCTCCATCCTCAGGCGGGCCCTCGTCTGCCCGGCCACAGAGGAGCAGCAGGTACGGAGGAGCATGGAGGGCTCTATGCCAGTGCTGGTGGGCACACAGCCAGCGTCTACCTGGCATCAGCAGCCTGGGCCCAAGAGCTGTCTCCAGCCTTGCGCCCCAGACAGCAGTAGGAGCTAGCGGCAGGCTCTGCCAGGCAGCCTCAGGCCCTGCGGAGGGGACGCCTTGGGCAGCGTCTCCTGGCTGCAGCCTGGGCACCAAGCCATCAGCTGGGCTGGGAATCCCAGACAGCCAGACGGCACGGGTGCGGGTCAGGGAGCTGGGGCTGCGAAGCTCGCCTCGCACAGCAGCCTCGGGAAGCGCAGGTGAGAACGGGCAGTGGGTTTCTGCCTCCTGGGTCCTCCAAGTTCAGAACACCAAGGGAGAAAGGCCAAGCCCGGCTGGGGCAGCCCAGATCTCACACACGGTGCCAGTGCGAATGCAAACTGTGATAATGTCTGGGAAAACAGTCTGGCAGTTCCTCAAAACACCATTGGCAGAGTTGCCTGGTATCCCAGCAACATTCCACGAGCTCCAAGGAATTGAAAGAGAAGCGAAGAGATGGTGTACACACAAACCCTCACACAAACGCAGTATCATTCACAGCAGTCAAAAAGTGAGGACGATAGATGAGTGGCTAAGCAAAATGTGGTCTGTGCACACAATGAAATATTACTCAGTTATAAAAAGGAGCAAAATGCTGTTACACGTTAAAGAATAGATGTAAATTGAAGCTAATCACAAAGGCCACACACTGTGTGGCTCCCGTCGCATGAAATGCCCAGAATTTTCAACCTCGTGGAGATGGAAAGTGGATTCGTGGTTGCCGGGATGGGACAGAGAGGAAGACCGGGCTGGCTGTGGACAGCTACAAGGTTTCTCACTGGTGGGGCACGTAGGAAATAGCAGTGGTGGGGGAACTGCCAACCAGCAGGCCTTTGATGCACAGGGCTTGTGAATGGTGAGTGCTCTGTTACGGGGAATCGTGGCTCAATAAACATTTCAGGTGGGGAGGACAAAAGGAATTTCCACGGGAAGACAGGAATGACCCAAGCGCACTCGACGGACAGCTCAGGCGCCCCGCCCCGTGGGGTCCCGTGGATGATCAGCAGAAGCTAGGGGCAGGGGCCCCTGGTGCTGAGACCCCATGGAGGACAGGGCCTCCACGAGAGCCAACAGGAGGTGCTCAGAGGTGCCAGTCAACAGCGTGCAGGCCTGGACAAGCCCTCGGACTGACACTGTGGACTCCGCTCTGCAGGCCTGGTGCCCGAGTGGGGCAGACACTGGCCCTGGGGACGAGGTCCTGAGGGGAGAGAGACAGGGTGGGAGCAGGAGGGCTCCAGTCCTGCAGAGCAGAGACCTGGAGGAACTGAGGGGCCCCGATGGGGCAGAGAAAGAGGCCCTGAGCCCAGGAGCAAGCTGCAGTCGCTTTGCAGGTGGAAGTGGGCAACCTCGGGGTCTCCGGCAGATTGGACGCCCCTCTGCAGCCAGTGCCAGAGAACTGAGGCTGCAGCCAAGGACGCAGCTCTAGTGTGCTCCCCTGTGCTCGGGTGGAGGCCTGCCTGCGGCCAGATCCTCAGTGGGTGTCACCAGGACCCGAAACATGTTCTGGTCACTGCAGTTCCAGGTTCCCATGCCACCGGGTCACTGGGAAAATCTTCTGTGCTGTCTCAGCCCTCACTGGCTCCTGGCCCCGCCCCGCCCTGGGGAATCTTTGGGGGTGGGAGCTGTGCTCAGCATCTTGGTCTGGCTGCACGCGTGTCTCAGGGACTCTGCTTCCAGGTGGGGATTTCAGCAGGGCTCACAAACCCAACCTCAGGCAATAAAATTGCCACACAGACAGCAACTGTGTGGCTGGGAGCACAGGGAAACCGCAGCAGATACAGTCCAGGGGAGCCCAGGGCAGGGACTGGGGTGTGGCTTCCAGCCAGAGAGGCCACTGAAATCCAGGCTCCTGAACTCACTGCCTCTGAGGATGTGGGATGTGTAGCCCGTTCTGCCCAGCCTGTCCCCACCAGCCCAGGGCCACCTGAGTGCCCTGCGGACAAGGGACACCCAGTGGCCTGCCCACACATGGAGGCCCTGCTGAGCCTTACCCCTGCCACCTCCATTCCACACCAAGGACAGGTCTCTCCCCACCAGAAGGCCACGTTCTGACCCTAGACACCTTAGCAGCTCTGTGTGAAGGAAACAGTGACACCTGGGGACACAAGGGAGGAGCAATGCTGGCATCCAGGCTCTGCTGGGGTCCCAGGGGGCGTCCTTGCCTTCCCTGCAGGTCACCAGCTACAGCCCTCCCCTGATCAGAGGGCCCGCTTGAAGCAACAGCACAGAGAAATGCCTGAAGGGATCGCAGCTAAAGGGGCTGGGTGAGGCCACACACACCCATACCCAGCATCCTGGGAGGCTGGGGCAGGAGGATTTAAATTTGAGCCCAGCCTGGGCTATTTGTCTATTTAGTGAGACTGTCTCTAATTAAATAATAAAAGGAAGGGGTCTTTGATTCAATCCCTAGTACAAGAAGAAGGAGAAAAGAGGAGGAAGAGGGAAGAGGAGGAAGAGAAAGAAAAAGAAAGCAATCCAGGGTGTGTCCTTCGGCAGCAGCATCTCTGCTGCCCCTAACCTGCGAGCTGCGACCAGCTGACCACAGGCCGCTGTCTCCTGATTTCCTCCTCACGCAGCTGCTCTATGGGCCAGGGCCGTCTGAAGACCCCTCAGAGTGGCCGCTCTGTGCTCACCAGAGCAGGACCCTGGAATCCGAGCGGGAGAAAGGCGTGAACTCACGCTGCCCCCACGGCAGGGACAAGCCTGTGTCATGGGGTTGCCGATATGGCCAGGCCTCTTGTCGCAGAGGACTGCAGCTAAGGGTGTTATCAGGTGGTTGCTTTAGAAATGACTAACTGTCAAGAGAATTCCAGGTCCTTCTTGCCTTGAGCAGAGAATTGGATGAGAGAAGCTAAAAGCGGTGCCAGAAGTTCATTTGAGAAGTTCGGGCTTGGCGGTGTGGGGAAGCCAGCCTTGCAGAACAAGCTCGGGCAGAACAAGGGGAGAGAAGATACAGACAACAGTAAAAGTGCACCCTGGTGCAGGAGGTGCAGGAGGGCCACTGCAGGACGTCAGGAGCACGAGCCCTCCGCATGTCCAGTCCTGTTTTACGCCACCTGAGTTTCGTGGGAGCTTGGGCAGGTTCTGCATGCCCCGTCTCCCCCAGGTCTGGGAATCACAGGTCCTGCTCACTGCTCCCCATGCCCGGCTCCTACATCAGGACACAGCGAGGGCCAGGGGAGCCACCACTCGCAGCCCCTGCTGAAACCGGGATCCAGGCCACCCTCGCCGAGGGACACAGCACAGGTCGGTGAAAGGCTGGCAAGGGACCTCAGGACTGCTGGGAAGGCGCCACAGCCAAAGCCACACTTGTTCTGTGGTGCAGCTGAGTGTGGACATCACCACTTGTCCCCAACAGAACAGGTCGCGCTTAGCATACTCAAGGCCCTGGGGTCAGACCCCGGCCTCAAGGGTGTAGGAGACAATCTGAGTGACTCTCCTGGAATGCAGGACAGCCACTGCAGCATTGATTACATCCAGGCCTGTGTCCACATTCTGACATGTACATCGCTGACTGTGGTGTTTCCTTCTCTCTTCAAGTGGCTCTAAGCGTGCAAATGAGGCTTGCCAGGTGCTAGTGTGTGACCTCTAAAGCCACCAGTCAGCCTCCTGTCTCCTCGCAGAGCACTCTCTGTAAAAGATGAGCTCAGAGCTCCAGGAATGTCACCTGGGTGTGAGCCTAGAGATAGAGGATGTGACTTCCCAGGGCACAAAAGGTTACACACCAGGAACTGAGGCCACAGCCCCAAAAAACTGTTCAGTTGCTGCCTTAATTGAATTATTCAGATGGATCCTTCTGCATGTCCTTATCTCTGCATTTTGCAAAGATGCTTTTGTCCCCATCTGGCCAGCCAGCCCAAGTTACTCAGGAGTTCCCACCATCCTCACTGCCACTCCTCCTCGAGCCATCCGCTTCTTCACAAGATAAATTCTGGGAGGGGCCTAGGATCAGGGCCTTTGTCCGCACATCTTCACGGGGATTGGGTTTAGGACCCCTTGGCTGCCCTTAACTTTGCATGTGTCTTGGTGTCTTTACTCTCATCGTGGGTTCATTGGAGGTGGTAGATTGGAATTAACCTGCCGGGGTTCCAGTAACATCTCAATGGGATTACAAAGAAAACGTTCCGGTTTGTGAGGAAGACTGGAAAAGGGATGACAATGCTTGGATTACAGTACTCAATGTTTGGGCTGACAATAGAGGGTAAACAAACAAACAAACAAATAAATGTAAAATTCTCAGATTAGTCACAAACCACAACAAAGTGAATGCTGTCTTGGCTTCGTCTCCTGTGTCAGAGGACAGGACTTTGGGACAGTGACGACTCAGGTGCCAGGGACCCCTCCACTTTGCCAGCCACTGGCAACCTTGGTCCCACAGCTCTGAGGGGTTTTGGGCTGCAGCAGGATAGGGTGGGGGTGGCCTCAAAGGGTGCACCTTCCCCTGCCCTGTGCCCCACTCCCCCATCTCTGCTTCCTGGTTGCTGTGAGCTGACCGTCTGTCCTCCAATGTGCTCTTCTGCACTGGACCCAGCTGACCATAGGCCTAAACCCCTGAAACCAGGACCAACCCAAGCCTGGAAGGGAAAGTGACGTCGTGCTCAGGAGAGGTATTTCGCAACAAGGAACGGTCAGTCCACTGGGAAGATACAGTGGCAGTGTAAACGTATACGCTTGTAACAGCATCACTTCCAAATGCACAAAGTGAGGACACCAGAACCACAGAGTAAGGTTTTAATCGCTGACAGATCAAGGAGAAAAGAGACCTGGAAGAGGAGGAGGAGAAAGTGTCCTACAGGGCCGCCTGAGATTTGTGCTACACAGCTGACACACCTGACCGTGGCACCCGAGGGCCCACAGTGCGGGTGCCCACTGCCCTGCAAGCACTCGGCGCATCTGTCCATGGGCTGCAGCTGCACCAGGCAGACGCAATGCCAGGGACAGAGCCTGGATGCCTCTCCTCTCCTGCCCTCAAGAACCGCAGGACTGGAGCAGGAGGCAGTGGAGAGGGAGGCGCTTACACGCCCCTCCTCCCCTCAGTCTGTGCTGGCTGTTCCACACCTCTCCCCTGCGCTGACTGGCTTTGAACCTGCTCTCAGTCAGGCAAGTAAGGTCCAGGGCTCCTGCTGGTTGACACCACAGTGCACCTGTCCCCACCCCGACCACAGGGGTGGCATCAGCTTCCCTCCTGGAACTCTTTTCCCTCCCTGCTCCACCGTTCTCCTCTGGCTCGGTTTCTCTGCTGACTCTCAGGCTGCCCCCTTGCACTTGTGGGGTAGGATTCACTGGAGAGAAAACAGGGCCACAAACGAGAGGGGTGGAGGCCCAGCATCCAGTGCCCTGCTCCCTCCCATCAGTCACTGGCCTTGCTGCCAGCACTGTGGCAGACCCACTGGAAGCTGCCACCCCACCGTGGCCCCTCTGTGTGCCCCGGGCCGGCCTGCCTGGCAGGGAGCTCCAGACGTTTGCTGGGCTCAGACTCCCGTCCCGGATCTGCAGGCCCAGCCCTCTCAGCCTCGGCGGCGTCTGTGTGAGCTTCATTTGAGTTGGTCTCTGTTTTCTGCGCAGTCTGCTAACCACTTTTTCTAACCTGTAGATTTTGTTATTTAGAATAATTTTAGGTTTGCAGGAAAACTGAGCATCCCTGCCTGCTCCCCGGCCCACGCACACCCAGCTTCTCATCTGACGCTGCTGAGCAGACAGTGCCTCTGTGCGTGGCCACTGCTCTCCTTGGGGAGCACCTGCCTGCCCTGTGGCGCACTCTGTGGGTTTGGACAAATGTATGGTGATGCACGTGTGTCCAGCATGACAGCAGCACACGGTCACCCCCAGCCGCTGGCTGTCCCTCCCGCCGCACTCTCTACCACACGCCAGGCCCACACCAACTCCAGTTCAGGCTTCCTCGGAGGCACTGAAAGCCTGGGGCTTGTGGCCTTTGCAAGCCAGCTGGTCAGTCTCGTCCGTGTCCTTTTGTAACCTGGCGGCTCTCTTTTCTCCCTCCTTCCCTTCCTCTTTTCTGACTTTCTTTTTTTCTCACCCATACAAAACACTAAGCTAAAGAAACTGGACTCTGAATTCTCTCCACCAGCTGGGGTAAAGGGTTGGGAGAAGACTGGGGAGCTGGGAGTCCCTGGAGCCGCTGGAGCCCTGTGAGCTCTCCTGGATGCTTCCCAAATCCTTCCCCGCCCAGCACCCCCATACCACTGGTCTTCTCGGTGCCCCCCATGAGCTGAGCATCTACCCTTCCAGATAACCTGCTGCCCTGTTTAGGACGCCCCTGCTACCCTGCCGGGGACTGATGTCCTTATGCCTCTTCCTTGCGGTTCACCTGGTACATCTGTTTTTCTCTTTGAAACAGGGTTTCCCTATATAGTTGAGGCTGGCTTTGAACTCATTTTGTAGCCCAGGCTGTCCTTGAACTCAAGGCAATCCTCTTGCCTCTTGCCTCTTGCCTGAGTGCTAGGATCACAGGTGTCTACCACCACACTTGGTCACGTGATTCACATTTCCCATACCTCATTCTGTGCCTGTTCTCTGTCCATCTTTCTGCATAGTTCTGTTGGCAGGTGAAGCTATCAATGGCTGAGTCCCTGCTCCTCCACAGTGTCACACCAACTCTCCCTCCCGGGGTGGTCTTGGGCTGCTGACTGGCATGCACTGGCCTACATACACAGCTGGGGTCACAGGCTGGGCCTGCCTGCCAATTCCCCCTGTGGCAGGGCCGCCTGACCCATGGCTGATGGAAACAGGGTACAGAGGCCCAATGCCTTGGCCCAGCAGGCACCTCCAAGGGCCGAGTCCAGACCAAGTCTCCAGCACATGTGACTCCTTGTCACCATGTGACTCCTTGCTCTGCCTGAGATCAAGCCTCCCCTCCCATCACAGTTGCTGCCTGAGGTTGCTCTGCACCCACATCCAGCCTGGCACTGTCCTCAGAACATCGAGTGTCCACCAGGTAGGCACATGGCAGGGCTAAAGCCCTGCGTGGTGCGGTGGCCCAGCAAGAAGAAGTGCAAGA
The DNA here is from genome assembly GCA_004027295.1 of Dolichotis patagonum. Classification (NCBI taxonomy): domain Eukaryota; kingdom Metazoa; phylum Chordata; class Mammalia; order Rodentia; family Caviidae; genus Dolichotis; species Dolichotis patagonum. Next base: position 57,849 of record PVJX010002875.1, on the reverse strand, counting down.
AGTGAGCTGGGGATCTCACGATTGACCAAGACACCACATTAGGCAGTGTTGCCACTCACTGGATTATACATACAGAATTATGACGCCCAAGCCAGGATCTCCTGCAGTTTATAAGTTTGAGCCATTATTCATGCATCACTGTCAGCCCTGTTGCATTTTATAAAATAACAAATTAAAGGAACAGTTTTATAGTCCTTGTGGGTGCCGCACAGTACCCAGCCCATTCCCCCACTCTTCCCTGGCTACAGTTAAGGGGGATAGGTAGGTGGATGCCAGATAGACATAAATAATGGACAGGTGACAGACAATAAATCAAAGGCAGGTTGTAGGAGATAGAGAAGTAAAAACAGATCACAGATAAATACTATCGAGAGACAAAAGACAGATGATAATCAGTGATAGGCAAAAGATAAATAAAATATGATAGATGGACAGACAGATGAAGGCCTCAGTATCAGAATCCAGAGGGCTTTGGGATCCAGAGCCATGGCTTGTGAGATACAGCTTTGGTTGTTTATGCTAAAAAATAACAAAGGCCATTTGAGGTAGACTCTCCTCCAGGGCTAAATTAGGATTTTTCCCACCTTGAAACAGCTGTGCTGCACTTCACCACACGGTGGAGCCAGTGTACCACCAGGGAGGCCCCGCAGCTGCCATCTTGCCTCGGGCTGTGAGCCCGGCGTGATTGGGGTGAAGACTTTGCTGCAGGCTGTGTTCGTTCAGGAAATCTCGGTGAGCATTACAGCTCCCTCCCCCAGAGATATTGCCCCACTCCTGAGAAGGGTGGAGAGGAGCTGCTTCTGCCTGCAGAGCTGTCAGTTCACGGGAGGTCTCTGGAGTGCGTGGGGCTGGGAAACCATGGGCAAGTGTCTACTGAGCCAGCCCAGTCCTTCAGGGCCCCGTCATCTGCGCTGCCCCAGGTCCCATTGGCTGGCCTGGCCTATGTTCAGCAAGAACCTTTCCAGGGGATGCTCCAGAGCTCCTTATCTCTGTGGCTTCCTCTTAGGGATTTCTATCACTGACCCGACTCCCCCTTGGCCCTGTACTGATCTGCATACTCCCTGGGCTGTGGCCCCAGTGTGTGGCAGTGGTCCTGAATGTCCTTCTGTCTTGCTTCAGCAAGTGTGGCCATGTTGTGCCTCTACCCAAAGAGTTCCTGGAAGGCCAAGGGGGTTTCCCAGGTTTTCCTGGATGCCAGCACTTCAGAATTGGCCCCAGACACCCTGGGAGGGGTAGCAGGCAAGAGCTGAGCTGCGTTGACACCAGTCTGGTCCCACACAGGTTGCCCAGTGTCCTCAGCTCTCCCTCAGCCCCCGTGCAAGCACCAGCTCGGGCCAGAGAGTGTGAGGAGGGCCCTGCTGCGTGAACATGCTCACAACTGCTATGGACATGGTGAGCACCCGGGTCGGGATCCCTCTGTTCTCCTTGCAGGAAGGACATGCGTCTTGCACCCTGCAAACGTGGAAGCCTGCAACCACATGGGCCACCAGAGGTCTGGGCTCCTTGATGCTGTCAGCCTGGGCTCTCCCTCCTGCCTGCACAGGGCCAGGGCTCTGCCGATCAGCATGAGGGACACAACCTCTTCCCAGCCCTGGCTGGTGGGCATGGAACATGTGGGCTCTGGCCAAGCAGAGTCATGTCAAGTCACATCTTCCTTCCTTTATTCTCTGGCCCAGCCCCCTGGATGGGCGAGGTGGCCTCCCTGAGCCGGGCTCTCTAAGCTGCACAGATCCTGTGCTGAGTCACAGGCTGTGTGGCCACAGGGTGCAGCATGACTCACGGCTGGGCAGGCCCACGGAACGGTCCCATGTTTGGCTGGGTAGGGTTTCCTATTTCTTTAGGGAGCTGGAGGGCACAGCTGCTCTGTGCCAGAATGGGCCAGGGCTGCGCCAGCCAAGGGCCACCAGGCAGAAGTCCAGTCCACAGTGTCCCGGGGCCACCGCTGCCTCTCTGGAGCGACCCTGCCGTCTGAAGGCCTCCTCCCTGTGGTCTTCTCTCTCTCCCAAGGCCTGGACTCCCCTGCCTCCAGCTGCCTCTGCCCTGCATTTCCACGGATGTCCCTGGCTGTCTCATGCCTCTCACTGTCTTTGACATTTGCCCCCTGCAGGACTGAGGCAGACAGAAGCGTTTGCCACAGGACTCGTCAGGTCTCTGAAGGAGGAGCAGCGTGACTCAGGAGGAAGGCAGCGTGGCGTCTCCTGAATTCACACGCTCGCTCATTCCATCCACGCATACCAGGCCCCTCGAGGCCTCATGCAGCTGGCATTGTTTTGCTGGACGGGGTTTGTTAGACACCAGACAGGACCCCCTCTGGTCCCCACCCTGGTCGGCTGGGGTCACCAGTGAGTGACCTTGGTGATTACAGCACACCTGGAGCCAGGGTGAGCAGAGAAAGCCCTGCCTCCTGCCTTCCCCCACTGTGCCTCAGCCCACCGGTTACTAAGTACGTCATTACCCTGTGGTACTGGTGGGGCAACTGAGGCTAGGAAAGGAGAATGGTTGGCTCAGATCTAGGCAAGTTCATTTGTCACTGGGTCACAGCCAGTCTGATGCCTTGCAGAAAGAGGGATGGGAGTTGGAGGTCTGGAGCCCAGGCCTGGAAGAGGTCAGACCCCAGGGATGACCGGGGCTGACCCTGGTGCTGGCTGCTACAGGAGAGTGCCTGACCTTGGGTGGAAGGCAGCCCTTCATGGAGGAAGAAGCCACGGGAACACGGGAGGGAGTATGTGCACAGACTCACCAGCCAAGTGAAGGGCTGCTGTCCCGCTCTAGGCACAGGGCTGGTGGCCCCCAGCCTCTCTGGCCTCCTTCTGTAGCCCTCATTCCAACCCCTGCCACCCACCTTGGCTGACACCGAAATCCTCTCCCAGGCCAGCTGGTGTAGTCAGGGATTGAGAGGAGAAAAACTGCAATCAGGACACAGAATTGATAATATTATTTTACGATGGTCACCCAGAGTTAACACAAGAAAGTGCAGGAAATCTGTCCACAGCACTAAAGACCAGAATATTCCGCCAAGGGCCTGGATCCACAGCGATGTCCTGCATGAGTCCAGATGAAGACCCAGATCCCATGACAATGCCTCCCACAAGTCCACCTAGAGATCTAGAGCCCACGACAAGGACTCACGCCAGTCTGTTTTACAGATCTGTGCAGGGAAGGCCCAAAGGTCAGCAGTGGAAGCTAGAGAGTCTGTGCCAGCGGGGTGAAGGAGCTGTGCTGGTAGGCTGAGGGTTCTATGCTGGAGCCGAGAAGTCGCTCACAACAAGACCAGGGCTGTCCTGAAAAGCACCACAGCCATCCTCAGTGACACGGAGGCCCCGAGCTCCTCTGATGATAAGAACAGTCAAGTACATGCCAGGAAGCCAGCGTGATGAGTTTCTCCTGGAGATTAAACGGCACACATCTTCCCCTCCAGAGCCAAGAAGCGATGCTCAATGTAAGGGCCAGAGCTCCCCCACAGTGAACCACAGCCACTCTCACCGACAAGGTCCCGAGCTCCTCTGATGACAGTGGTTGAACTCACATTGGGGAAGCTACTCATGACCAGCTCTCCAAGAGAACCAGCGGCTCAAAGCAGCAAGACTTAGGAGAACCCACAAGGCCGGGCTCTTCTCCACGTCTCTATGCTGGCAACTTTCCCCAGGTGGGCCATGCTGAGTTAATTCAGCTGTTGTTCAGTTGACCACCAGTTTTTAATCCATAACATCAGCACCACGCCCTTTCACCATGGTGACTGGATTTCTGTACAGTCACGCCCAGGTGATGAGTCTGTCCACTGACTAAGAAAAGGGACAGAGTTCTGTGAAGAGACAAAACAGACCAGTCAGGGCCAACTTGGTCAAAAGACTCACCTGAGACTCAATCTGACAAGAGCTCGACCCTTGTGTTCATCCAGCAGGGCTGGGACCCAGGTCTTTGAGTCCTGTGTCACGGAGACTCATGCTGACACCAGGACTGAACACTGGAGTTTCTGTCTTTCCCAGTGTGCAAAAGAGTGCACTGCCCAGCGCTTGCTCCCTGCAACCTGGAGTATGAGGGCAGAGGACTGTCACCTGCCAAGTACTCAGTGTCCCTGCCTGGAAGACACTACTGTTGGTAGTGACGACGATGACCACAAAGGCCGCACTGTTCCCTGCACCCTGGGAGGTGTGTGCGTAGCCCCATCCCAGAGAGGCGAGTAGCAGCTGTGGCCAGCATCGGGAGTCTGGTACAGGACCAGATGTACTTTACGGTTGGCAGCATCACTGCGAGGGGACCGGGCACCGTGGGAGTCTGTGCCAAGCGGGGGACAGGTGGCTCCAGCCTGTTGGCAGTGGGTACCACACCCTTGCTCTGCAGACAGAACCGCTGAGGCAGCAGCCTGAGGGGCCACCTGGAGTCTCCCTCCCCTTTCCCAGGACTTTGTTTCGGGGGACACAGGGCGAGCCATCCCTTCTCCCTGCAGCCCTGGGGTCTTGGGAGCCCCATCTGCCCTCTGCCATCTGCCCGGCGGTGTCTGAGAGACCAGAACCACCCTGCGCAGCACTGAGGAGGGATAGGAGCTGTGACTGTGCAGCCAGAGGGAAGGAAGGGCGGTCTTCTCGCAAACCACACTGGTTCTGGTGTTGGGGGGGGGGTCCTGCTCACATTAGGCAAATGGGTTTCCACTGAGCCAGCAACACAAAATCTTTGGTACTTGCGCATGATACTGGGGACTGCACCCACAGCCCTACTTTTAAATTCTCTCTCAATCTCTCTCTCTCATTTTGACACAGGGTCTCATAAAGTCACTAAGTTGCCCTGGCTGGGCCCAAACGTGCAATCCTCCTGCCTCAGCCTCCCTGGGTGCTGGAATTAAAGGCAGGCACTGCATGCCTGGCTCCAAAGCCACTTAGTAGACTGCCGTGGAATTTACATTGTCTCTGACCTCCTTGGATTCAGCTCACTGTCCTGAAATCAAAGAGAGGAAGAGTGGGATTTCCTGGTCTCCGCCTGCGTTCCCGTCTCCTTTTGCCTCCTAAGCGAAGGAAACGAAGCCGGCCTCGGCCTTGGGGCTCAAGCTCCATCTCCTCGGCAGCCTCAGCTGGGGCCTCCTGTCCCCTTCCCCTCCTCTGCACGTAACTGTCCCACTCCCCACGGCCACCCCCAGTACTCACACAGCAGGGCTCAGTCAGAACCCAAACTTGGACAGATGGCAGGCACGTGGGGCTGGCCACCACCCGCTTGGCCCCTCGGTCTCCCGGACACACCCTCTGCTGTGTACTCCAGACCTTGTCCAGCCGGAAGGTCGGGGCCCAGCCCCTGCCCACCATGACTCAGCCCTGCTGACAACTCACTGTGGGAGGCTTTTCCCGAGGTCACCTCCATGAGTGTGTGTCTGTCCTTTCCCGCCCCGTGTGTCCCTGAGAGGGACTCAGCCAGCTCTGGGAAGCCAAGGAGCCACCTGGGCTCAGGCACCAGACGGCCCTGGTCCATAGGGGAGCAAGCAGCAGTCACTGTACACCGCTGTAGGGTGAGGCCTCCGCAGAGCCCAGTGCAGGGTCTCCCTAGAAGCTGCATGGCACTTCCGCCCGGGCTGTATCAGCTGTGTGGTTGGGCCAGGGGCGTGGTCTGCTGGGCATCTGTGCCACAAGGACTGGAGGGTGGTGCCCCTTCCAGGCTGATGAGGGTGGGAGGGGAAGTCTGAGCTCCACCCCACTGGACAAAGGACCAGCTCGCACCGGGATCCGGATCCGGGAGCCCAGAAGGAACTGGGGCGGGACCAGTGGGAATCAACCAGTGGAACAAATGCACGGCTTCCAGAGAGAATGCTGTGCTCTGCTGTGCTCTGCTCTTGAGTTAGAAACAGCCTCCTGTCCACAGCCTACCCAATGGCACAGAAGATGAGGCCCAGGGTGGGTGGCACTGGCCCTGCCCACCAGACAACCAGTCACGGCTGCAAACCAGATACAGAGGACATCAAGTAAAAGCAAAACCAAAGCTAGATACTGAGACTCTCACTGGATGTGTACAGCACTGTGATGGGGAGAAGGTTCCAATCCACAGAAAGGGTTTTCTCTGGTGTCTGGTACAGTGCATGCAGAGGTCAGCCGGGAGTAAGGTGCGGCTGATTCCCGCTGTTCCCAGAGGCAGCCGGCACTCGGAGGTCCACTGTGTCCTGCAGGCTCAGCAGCGCTGGGGACAGACAGGAGAGGAGGCTGGCCTAGTGCACAGCAGGTGGGTAGCCAGGCATCAGGCACAGGATGATCAATGCTCGGTCAAGGACAAGCAGAGACTTGTCACTCATGCACACACAGACTGAATGTGTTTTAAGGATTTTAAGACAATTAAATGATGCAGCCAGGTAGACCTTTTAACTAGTTCGAAGTGGAAGTCAAAGAAGAAAGTGGTGCATAGGGAGGAATGTGCAAGTAGACGGAACTGGCTTCTCCAAGGTCAGAATTCACTGCGTACCTGGGGAAAAGCTTCAGGTCCTGCGGCAGCTGCCGGTGACTCAGCGCACTAAACAACCCCAACTAGCCAGAGGCCGCCCCGGAGCAGGGCTCTACCCAGGCCCTCTGCGGGGCGCCCTCCTTGCAGAGCTGTCCTGCGCCCCTCACGGCTTCAGCGGCGTCGTCTTTGTTCTCTTACCAGCAGCACCAGTTCACTGAGACCCACCTCCCAGCCGCAACAATTTAAAAAATGCTCCACAGGGTGCCAGACGTCCCAGGGTGGGGGTGGGGTGCCCGCAGTTGACACAGCTGCTCTAAACAATGCCTGGCTTTCCGCTGCGATCGGCTCTGCCTGGACTTCGGAGGACACAGGAGGGGCTCATCCCATCCGCGCTGCGTCGGTGTGCGCCGCAGTCGGATGCAGGGCGCACCCACAAGCCCGCCCCGCGCCCTCCGGGTCATTGCGCCCTCCGGGTAAATCTGAGTCACAGCACACCCGCGACGCAGTGTCAATGTGCCCCTGCGCGGGGGCCTGGGGGTGACGGAGTGGAGAGTGCGCTGTATACCGGGGGGGGGGTGCTTCATCTGCACCCCGCACAGGCGCACCGCTGTCTCCGAACCGCCTGCAGCCCCCGAACGGCCTGCAGCCCCCCATCGGCGGATTGCACCCCGGCCGCCGCTGACTCACAGGCTCGGGCCCGCCCTCGCGCCCCTCCCGCCCGCGGACGTTGCAGGCGGGTCGCTCCCCGAGCCGTCCGCCAGGGGCAGCAGCGCCCGGCCGAGTCCACACCCGAGAACGCCGGGCAGGGCCTAGCTACATCCGCACCCGCGCAGGCCCAACCGAGTGCGCCGGGAGCCCGCTCAGGGTCGGCCCGTGTCCCCGTCCGAGTCGTGTCCACGCGAGTCCCCAGGCCGATGGCGGGCGTGGCGGAGCGGCTGGCGCGGGAGCGCGCAGCGGCGGCGGGGCTGGGCTCCCACGAGCGCGCTGTGCAGCACCTGGGCCAGGACTTCGCGGCGCTGCGGGACGCGTGTCTAGCGGAAGGCTCGCTCTTCCAGGACCCGGCCTTCCCCGCCGTGCCCGCCGCGCTGGGCTTTGCTGAGCTGGGGCCACGCTCCAGCAAGACGCGCGGCGTGGAGTGGAAGCGGCCTCCGGTAGGTGGGGGCGGGGCGCGGGCCTGCTGGGCGGGGAGGCAGAGGGAACCGCGCCCTAGGGAGACTTTTGGGGCTCCGGCTGTGGAGGGGGAGGAAGGGGACCCCGGGAGCCCCAGACCGGTCACTCAGCTCTGCCCGGCAGGCATGGCTGCAGCTTGTACCCTTGCTAACCGAGGAGCTGACTGGTTGTTTATCTGCAGAACCCAGCAAAGGCCGGGAGCAATCAGTCCACCCCTCCAGGCCTGGGGACAGCTCTGCTGCCCAGTCTGCTGCCCCTTCCAGCTGCACCTCCAGGGCCTACTAGAAGAGCAAACCTTCTGCCTGCCCAGGCCCGCTGCACCCTAAATCCAGCCCTCGGGTAGCAAGAGCTATAGGACACACCCTGGGCCAGGACTCCGACGCCTGGGCCCTCAGTCTTTTTTTGTTTCGAGATGGTCTCACAGCACTGCCAGCCTGGCCTCAACCCCTCAATCCTCCTGCCTCAGCCTCCCAGTAGCTAGGACTGCAGGTGGGCACTGCCCCACGGCCTGGGCCCTCAGTCTTGCTAACAGACCAGGGGACGATGGAGAAGTCACTTGTAACCTCCCTGTCTTCTCCTGGGAGCAGAGGGGGGGTCTCAGTGTCCCCTCCCACTCCGTGCTCCGGCCTGGTCCTGCCTGCCGGGGCCTCACACCTTGGGTGTGCACATTCAGGTGTCTTCGGGCTGGCTCACTGCATTCTTTGGGACTTTGTCACTGGTCCCCACCCTCAAGATGCCTTTGCTTCCCCCTCACTCCGTCCCTCTCCTTCACTGGGCCCTGCTGTCTGGCACAGAATCTTCACGAGGGACAAGTGCGGCTCTGAGGCTGTTCATTCCGTGATCTTCAGCCCGAGTGCACAGCACTGGCCCTCCACTGTGTGCACAACTTTATTCCTTTTACAAAACGCCTGCTACACGCCAGGTGCTGCCCTAGATGCTGGGGGGATATCCGGGCGTGTTTGTAGAATGAGTGGATGTGACCTCCCAGTGTGTCTGGGAGGAGACTGTGTTGACTTAGTTCCTGCAGCACCTTCCCCGCGCTCCTTTACCGGGGCATTTCCTGAACACCCACCACCGGCGGGCACAGGACAGCACTCCCTGAAGAGGCTCAGGAGGCAGAGAGGCCCCGTACCCTTCTGCGCGTGGGGATGGAGCTCTGGAGCCACTTGGGGGCACCGGTTAGGGCCAAAAGGGAGAGGCACTGTTAGATCTGATCCCGGCTGCAGAAGGAGCCTGAACCTGGGAGGTGAGACTGCAGGGAGCCAGACGGGGCGCAGGGTGGGGTGTCTGGGCCAGGGCTGCGCCTCTACGGCTGCCCTTCCCGCCCACCAGGCCTCCCTACACTGCTGGGGTCAGGCAGGGAGCAGACGCCCCCACTGCACTGGGACATCCACCAGTTACTGTCACAGTCACATCAACAAGTGACAGTCTCATGGTGAGCTCCGCTGGAAGGTGGGGCAGAAGCCAGGTCACTGTGGGCCGCAGAGTCAGGGAGCTGCAGAGGAAGGATGTGGTCCACTGGTTCCAGAAGGGTGTCAGGGAGGCAGAGAGACAGAGACAGAGGGGTAGAGACAGACAGACAGAGACAGAGGATCAGAGATAGACAGGCAGAGGGGCAGAGAGAGACAGAGATGGGACAGAGAGACATGGAGACAGAGAAACAGAGGCAGGGACAGAGTGGTTGGAGAAGATTTCCTCCCAGCCAAGCCACCAGAAGAGTTTGCTGCTGAGTCCCGGGGAGGCAGGATGAGGATGCGAGCAGGGAGAAGGCTGAAGCACGGTCCCTCCCTCCTGGAGGAAGTGAGCACCAGGCGTGGTGAGCCAGGCAGGGGAGTGGTTAGCCCTGCCTCCCGGAGTCCCCAGAGGGCCTCCCCAGCATCGGGCAGAGTGAGTCAGGCGGGAAAGGGACACAGCGGAAGTAGCCGCAGCCCTGGGGAGGTCCTGGCCAGTGCTGGGCACAGGGAGGCAGTGGAGCCCACAGGGCCCAGGCCCAGCCCTCCGGGTGCTCCGGCTGCCACGGCGGCCGTGAGAGGGGCACCGCCCCACTTCCCCAAGGTTTGTGGCTCGAGTCCCTTTAGCTAACTGGACTCAACCACCACCCTCTCTTCCTCTTGTGATCATAGCTAACTACCATCTCAGGTGACCCTCTATGGCGGGGACATCCTGTGACTCCATTCACAGGATGTGGAGGGGGAGACTGAGATTTGGGGAGGCTGAGTCACCCTGTCACAGCCCATGCATGGCCCCTGCTCCCCACCCTCAGTCCACTGAGCACCTGTCTGTTCTTCTCTGGAGCATCTCTGAGCTGAACTTTGACCTCAGGAGGGGCTGCCAGTTATGTGAGGAAGTTTCTGGAACTTAGTGGAAAAACTCCTGGACGAGCGCCCATAGCCTGGTCGCCAGTAGGGTTCTGTGCAGCAGAGGCCTCGCACCAGCCCATCCGTCCATCCGTCAGCTGGCAGCGCCTGGCTGGCAGCCTGGGCAGCGCGGCTTTGTCTGCCTCTGCAGCAGAAGAGCACGCTCCTCATCGTCCCTGTGCCACGTGCCTCTGGCTTGGGCTTCCGGAAGCATCTCCGCATCCGACCCAGGACGCCAGCACTAAGGCCAGTCAGAAAGGGGCCTGCTAGAGGCTTCCCTCAGAAGCCTGGGGCGCTGCAAAGCAAGGTTGCCCCAGCCACAAGAAGCCCACTTTGGGTCTGACTTCCTTCGTGGTTTGGGTGGAGCCCTTCAGGACCAGGAAGCGCAGCTGGGTGTGGTGTGGCTCACTGCTCTCTACTCAGAAGGCTGAGGCAGGAAGGTCACTTAAACCCAGGACTTCAGAATCATCCTGGGGCGGGATGTGGTGGTACAAACCTGTAATCCCAGCACTCGGGAGGCTGAGGCAGGAGGATTGCTGAGTTCAAGGCCAGCTGAACTGCATAGTGAGACCCAGTCTCAAAAAAACAAACAAAAAAACCCAAAACAAAAAAAAAGACTAGCCTTGGTAGTGTGGTGAAACCTGTTTCAAAAAATAAAATAGGGGGCAGCAGTTCATACCCATAGCACCAGCGGAGGTGCAGGCGGCTTTAGGAGGAAGGGGTGGAGCCGTGAGGTGTGCAGAGCGCTGTGGGCTCCCCACACACAGCCCACTGCCTGCAGGAGCAGAGGTGCTAGGGCCCGGCCACAGGCTGCACTGCCCACCACTGCCCTGCCCAGGAGCACGTGTGGCCCTAGGCTCCAGGCAGGGGCTGTGAACCAGAGGGGCCGTGCCCAACCTACGAGGCAGAGGCAGAAACTCTGAGGCCCCGGGCCCAGACTCCTGCTCGGACACAGACCTTCCCGGCAGGGAGGGGCAGAGCCCTGGCCCTGGCTGACCTCACCCTGGGTCTCCCCGCAGGAGATCTGCGCGGATCCCCAGTTCATCATTGGAGGAGCCACACGCACAGACATCTGCCAGGGGGCCCTGGGTGAGTACGGGTGCGGCCGGGCTGTGGGGCTGGGCGGAAGGGGTGAGGGGCGAGGAGGCTGCAGCTGTGTCCCTCAAGCCACATGGAGATCACAGAGCCCTGGGGCAGGAGTGGGGGCAGGGGAGACAGCAGTGTGCCCCTCTGCAGGGCCCAGGGCAGGGCAGGTGACCATGTAGGAGGGGGCCCTGGAGCTGGCAAGGACAGCAAACTGTGGGCCAGGTCCAGCCTGGCACTTCGGATAAATGAAGGAACTCGGAGGGGCTGCGTGCTGGCCACACGGGGCGGCTCCCAGCACTTCAGATGTGCGCTCGAGAGACCAGGAGCTTGGGGTCCTCCGTGTTCTCCCAAAGCCCCTGGGGCAGCTGGCCTGGGCTGTTCCATTTACGCTCTCAGAATTCACACTCGGCATTTCTTACCCATAATAAATGAAAGCCTCTGGTTAAGGGAGATTATTTGCTCCTGTAACCAAAACCCATCTCCTGCCCTCGGCCTCAACTGGTTCTGCAAGCAAGCCCACAGGCACCAGGACTGACCAGCTAGCTCCAGGACTGACCAGCTAGCGCTCACCTGCATTCCTGGCCCAGCAGGCCAGGTTCTGATGCTGCTAAGGCCAGCGATGTCCTCACACCTTCCGGACACTAAGCTGTGCCTGTGGCCTCTCAAGCCCTGTGATTCCAATTTCATAGAACAGGACACTGAGGTCCCCAAGGCTGAAGGCTAGGGTGCACCATACATTTGCTGTGAACCAGGGGTCACTGGGACAGGCACAGCCTTGGAGGGAAAACAAGACCCAGGCCAAACCGGCTTGAGACTGCAGATTCCTGAGATGCCAGAGGCATTCCTATCTGAAGAGAACAATCTCCGGTCTCTCGTAGCCCCCACAGGAAGTGGAGAACTCAGGTACCAAAGGTGGGTGCTCTGGGAACACCAGTTGGCTGGAGAAGGTGGCCGGAAGTTGTGGGAGCATGGGAGAATCCAGTAACAACACAGCAGTCACTGGATAGCACTTCCAGCCCAAATACCCGCTTCCAAATCCAACGACATCAGACAGGCGGTTCCCAGCAGCAAGAGCCTTTGAAAAGCCCTGAATTCCACAGCGTCCTCTGAAGAGGACCCGGTGCAGCCTGACTGCTGGGAGAGGCTGCCCTCTGGTGGGTGCCCAGAGGGAAACACAAAGGAGCGCGAACCTTCTCAGTCACTGGGCTTCCGAGGCTGCGAGTGCGTCTGGGTCATTCTGTTCTCTCCGTCTTCCTTCTGGAAGCTCCAGATCATGGTGCAGGCGGTGAGCGGGCGCGTTTGCGTAGCTCTTGTCCGGCCCTGCGTCTGGGTGCCAGGTAGAAGGGTGGTGACTGTCACAAAGGCTCCACGGGCTCATGAGTAGCAGGACAGGGGCCCTGGCACTGAGGGCTCGGCGTGTCTTGGGCGGGGATGGGACAGGGCACAGGGACCTGCAGCGCTGTCGTCCACGGGCGTTGCTGCTCCGTCCCTGCTCTGGGCCGCCACAGGCCAGTGACCGGTCGTCGGTCCTCTTGTGGGTAGAAGGGGTGCAGGCAGCACGCTGGCCTGGGTGACAGCGTCCGGCCCCTGGGTGTGTTCTCTGTGGGCCCGTGTGATTGTCCTGGGTGGGAAGCAGACACTTTACACTGCACAGACGGAAACGGAGGCTGGAGGAGGGAGCTGAGAGCTGGGGACAAGCCGCACCCTTTCCCAGGTATCGATACTGCAAGCTGCCCATTCTCAGTGACACCCGGTGCCCTCTGTAGCTTTGCCCGGCCATAGTGACCCACACACCCTCACCCCTGCCCAGAGCCTCAGCCCAGCGCCCCCAGGAGCCAGACCCCGTTTGCAGAGCTGCTCCAACAAGGTGCAGAGCAGGACTTGTGCGAGGAGAGTACGCAGCACAGAGGGCCTGGAGCAGGCAGGGCCTCGGGAGGTGCTGTAATCCCAGTGACCGTTTCTGGCTGTGCTCCGTACTTTGAGGGTTTCCTGGCTACACTCCCAACCCTTCCTTCACAGGCCACAGCTGCAGGCTGCTGCCCCAAGCCTGGCCAAAACAGCTCACCCCATGCTGACCGAGTTCTCCAGCCCTGAGGCCAGGTTACCTGTCCCCATCCCCACAGTGACCCCAGAGCCAGGAGCTGGCGGATCTCCAGCTGTGAGGTGGGGGCGAGGCTCAGGGCCTCTCGCCTTACAGCCCACACCTGTGCTCCTCACCCTCCCTGGCTGGGACTGGGCATCGATGGCCATGGTGCCTGCATCTATGTCCAACACCAGGCAGCCAGGACATGGCGGGCAGTCACGCAGGGCATGGCTTGGAAGATGCAGCTCCAGCTGGGTGTGTGCCAGGTTTGGGGGCCCGGTGCCCTTCGGTGGTTTATTTTAATGGGTGCACAGACATCCACGCTGGACGTGTGCTGGGTTTCTCAGGCTGTGGCCCCCAGAGGTCAGGGTGCCCTTGCAGCGATGGCACCTGAGCCCAAGTGGGAGGGGCAGGGTCTGGAGGGCACATGAGGAAGCCCCATCCTGTCCTTCGAGAGGCTCCGTCTTGGCTTGGGTGGTCATGGGGCAGAAGCAGGGCCGAGTCCCTGCCCCAGCCTTGCCACTCCTGAGCCCTGCGGAGCCACAGCCTTGCTGAAGTCGCTGATCCAGCAGTGGCACTGGTGGACCCAGGCCTTGGCATCATGACGGGTCCCAGCCCTTTATTCTTTTCCTTTGAAACAGGGTCTCCCTAAGTTACCCAGGTGGGACTCCAACTTGCCCTTTTCCTGCCTCAGTCTCCCTCAGTGCTGAGATTACCAGCCTGTGCCACTCTGTCTGGGTGAGAGTCCACAGTTTTTCCAGTTCTGTTGCAGAATCCGAGAGATCAGACAAATCTGTGGTGAAAAAGGAGGATTTATTCCCAGGATTTTAGATGTACATCAACCCAGCCAACTCGGGTCCAAAGTGCTGGGTCGGAACAAAGGAAGGCTGTGTAGCTTACCGTCAGGCCAAGGGGTTGCTCTTTAGCAACAGGGGTGGGGACAGAAACCGCTGGACCGAGCGATTAGTAACTTGGCCTTGAAAGAAAACACAGCCTTCTGAATCCCATTCAGGGACGTTGCTGTCAGCCTTATCTGCACCAGACTGAGAATGACAGCTACAGGGCTGAGGGGCCGAGGGGTCCACCCTGTAAGTCCTGCTTCCATTCCTCTGCTGCCCCAGGGTCACCTCCTGTCCTTGTGGTGTCTCTCTGGGCCGCCTGGGCATGACAGGCTGCTTGGGGTCTTTCTGTGCCGTTGCTGACCCTGGCAATTCCCGGGAGGCCGTCGGGTTTTGCAGGATGGCGCTCCTGGAATTTGCAAGTGCCTTTTCAAAAATAAGACTACTTAGCTAGTACCGTGGAGAAGGTAAAGGCTTTCTTTCTCTCCGGATACCAAGGCCTCTCCCCAGCCCCGCCCAAGGCTCTGCTGAGTCACTGCTGTCTCACAGCTGCTGTCCTGGGTGCAAGCTTCCAGCTGCCTGGCGCAGCTCCTAACGGGCAGCTGGGCGCTCCCTGCCCCCGAGGAGTCCCTGTCCCCTACACCACCTCTGAAGCCTCAGGCAAGGGGGTCAGGTGCGCCTTGTCGCACTGTCTGGCCCCGGGCCACGCCCACACCCCCAGGTCTGAGATGCTTTCCTCGGGCCGCAGCAGGGACTCTGTGAGTCTGTCTGCCCTTCCCCTGCACCCTATGGTGTGGTCTGCCCGGCCGGCCGTGGTGGCCCCATTTGCTGGCTCTCAGAAGTGAAGGACCCGGGCTGGGGATTTAGCTCAGTGGTTTAAGCGCCTGCCTGGCAAGCGTGAGGTCGTGAGTTTGATCCCTGGTACCAAAAAAAAAAAAAAAGAAGTGAAGGACCCTGTTTTTCCCTGTGACAGTGGGGCCTAGGCCAGCTGCATTGTGGGAACCAGGGGACCAGCAGACTGAGAGGTCTGTCTGTCCTGCCTATGTCCCGCGTGAGGGAGGAGCCTGGCAAGGGGCGGAGGGAAAGGGGAAGCAATGATTGTGACTGAGTCTGGGAGGAGCCTCCAGCGCAGAGCCCAGCCTGACGCCTGTCATGGTCCCTGCCCTGGGACGCAGTCATCCCTGTGGCCCTGGAAAGTTACTGCCACCAGCTGAGCTTCCCATCTCAGCCCAGGGCTTGGACTGAAGGAACCATTCATGAGCGGGGCTGGGTGTGCCTGTCCCCGGGGAGGCTCTGGCTCCTGGTGCTGTGATGCCAGGGTCCTTCTGGGCGCCGCAGTGGCCAGGGTCACCTGGAGGCTGGCCTGGCTGGGGGCAGGGAGTCCTTTCATCAGGAGAGCCAGTACCTACACCTGCTTCACACACCTCTGCTGTGGCCTCTGATTCGGGCCCTCTGGCTGACCACTGGCGGGAGGGCGACCCTGCACGGCTCTTGACAAACAACGATGTCCGACAGGGCTGTTTTCGTGGGGTCCTCGAGACCTGGGGTGACCAGCTGCCAGGATTGAGGAGCAGGGGTCCCAGAGACCAAGAAGCGCATCCAGATTTGCACAACCACTGCCGTAGGTCTCACCCTGACCCAGACCCCTCGTCCCTACCGGCCTCCCTAGGACCCCTCTCGCTCCAGGTCTGCTTGGGGTGCCCTGAGGCCCAGCCTGGCCTGGTGTCCTGCACCTCACAATGAGGGGACACCTGTGAAGTTTGGGGAGCAGACACAAGGCCCTCCCCACCGAGGCCAGCCAGCGTTGACCTAGAGGGACTACCTGCTCCACACTCAGTGGCAGCCTCCCAACCCCCACATGTGACAGAGCCAGAGTCCCCTGGGACAAAGGGCAGGAAGGGAGGTCCCAGGGCCAACCAGGAAACAGCAGCCACAGGGCCAGGGGAGGACAGGAGTCTGGCTTTGAGGACCATGGGAGGAGCAGGCAGGCCCAGCCTGCAGGGAGTCACTCCCCAGCGTGGGCCAGGGACCCACCAGAGGCAGGAAGTCTCAGTGCAAGCCAGGGGACCCAGAGGGCCAGGTGCGGCTCAGGACCCTGGGCCCCCTTCCTGGGGAAAGCTCTGGACCTCAGCGCTGCCTCCTTGCCCATCTTCCCCCCGCCCCGCTATGCTTCAATCCCAGGCACCGCCCACGGGTACCTGCAGCCATGGCTGGTGTCCCAGGATGAGTGACGCTAAGACACCAGGGCAGGTTGACCTGGAGGTGCACAGCGGGAGGGCAAGGGCCTGCAGCCCATCCCGTGGGCAGTGAGCACCAGAGTGGACTCCTCCAGGGAGCAGGGAGGGGTCCAGGCTGAGCTGAGTGGTGAAGGAGCAGCGGCCACCCCTCCTCAGGGGTGTGGAGGGTGCTGTCTGGGCACAGAGCCATGACCCCTGTCCCTGCTCACGCCCAGGGTGCAGGGCAGGATGACAAAGGCCAGGCTTCTGAGTATTGAGAAGAAGTCATTAGAGGAGCACCAGCCCTGAGGAAAGGCAACTGCATCCTGTGGAGAAGCAGCTGGTTCTAAAGGAAAGCGCGGGAGGAGGAGAGACAGGTGCATCCCGAATTTGGGGCTGATGTCCAGGAGCCCTGAAAGACCTTGCGGTCCCTGCAGCATCTCCTCACCGAGCAGCCCAGTGTTTACACTGACCTGAGAGCCGTCAGCCAGAGGGCTCAGGATCAGAGGCTTCAGGAGACCTGCAGGGACAGGCCCTGGGCGCTCACTGAAGCGTCTCTCTGTGACCATGGTGCTACCTCTGCAGAGTTCCCTGACCATCCAGTGCTTTCTCAAGGGTCCAGATCTGGGGCAGGTCACGTGCAGCACCGCCTGGAGGGCACCCTGCCTTCCTGTGGGGTCACAGCTTTGAGCTCTAAGACACAGTCCTCCCTGCGTCGCCCGCTCCTCAGCCCTGAGCCAGTTCCCGGGCAGTCAGGAGGTGCCACAGCCCAGATGCTGACAGGCCAAGGGATGGCGTGGCTGGCCCAGAATCCAGCTAGAGACGAGGGTGACGGGGACAGAAGATGATGGCCACCAGGACCAAGGCAGGGCCGGGGCCCTCCTGCCCAGCAGCTTCTCCCCGTGAAGTGGAACAGAGCCTGAGGGGCAGCATAGGACAAGCAAGCTGCTGCTGGAATCTGGGTATGCTGCAGACTCCTGAGGCGGAAGCCCGAGACTGTGACACGGGTCCAGCCAGGTGGTAGAATCCAGGAGAGGGCATCGCCTCTGAAACTGGAGGAGCCATAGTGCTTCACGGAATTGGGTCAGTGAAATCGCCGCCTTCTCCTGAGGGCCACTCGGATGGCAGTGCAGAGCCTTCTGCCTCCAGGAGTAGTAGAGAGGGTGCCCAGGAGTCACCTCAGAGGAGGCAGCGACCTGGGGTGGGCAGAGCCAAGGCTGGGCCCTCCCCGGCCAAGTCCCTTGAACAGAGAATTCCACCCTCTGGAAAGCAGAGCAGAGAGCTGTCGACGCACAGCAGAGGCCTTGCTAGCCGGGGCCCTAGGTGAGCCCCGAAGCCTGTCTGCTCTGCTGTGGATGGGGCTACAGGAGCTCTGCCCGAGCCTGCTCGTGATGGTGAGATACACCTGCATGGTAACTCGTGGGAAGCACACGGGCATCCCTGGAGCCGGAGGCCTGCCTGAGCTGCCGCAGCGCCCCTCCACCCCATGGCCAGGGAAGCTTTGGGAGCTTGTGGGAAGGAAGTAGAAGAGGGGAGCTGGGCATTCGATGCCCCAGCCAGTTCAAGATACCATGCTGGTGAGGTGAGGTGGCGCTGCAGTCCTGAGTAGGACAGCACTCAGCGCCCCTCAGAGGGCCGGCGTCCCTCAGGCGGACACCGTGGCTCCCTCCCCGACTGCAGGCTGCGAGCAAAGACCCTGGACTCGGAGCTTCAGCTGCAGACCTCGAGCGACCATTTCCTCCCGGCTGAGAGGTACCTCGCTGCCGCTGTCTTGGCCGTGCAGCCTCAGCGTGCTGTCTGGGTGAATCGCACTGAGTGGGGAAGGGCCCCGAGGTGCACACCTGTAATCCAGCACTATGGGAGGCTGAGGCAGGAGGACCACAGTTCAAGCCAAGCCTGGGCAACTTAGCAACTTGGCAAGACCCTGTCTCAAGATAATAAATATAAAATGGGCCGGCGATGAAGCAGTTCCATCCTCAGGACCGCAAAGAAGGAAACGCAGGACCCAGAGGAAGCTGCCAGGTCCTCGCTCCTCACTCCTAAATGGAAGTCGAAGCTGTGTCTGGCTCCTGTGTCTCCCTTTGACTGGAGGAACCAGATCTGCTCAACCAGAGACAGCACCGGCAAGGCAAGGCACTGCTCCTAAGTGAAGCCCCGGCAAGGCGAGGCACTGCTCCTAAGTGAAGCCCCGGCAAGGTGAGGCACTGCTCCTAAGTGAAGCCCCGGCAAGGCGAGGCACTGCTCCTAAGTGAAGCCCCGGCCTGCGTGCAGGGCTCCTGTGTGTGGGACCCACGACACGCACACTAGAGACTTTCTAGCTTCAGCCTCTTCATCCCGGAGAGGAAATGCTAAAGGTCACTCATGAGAAGCATGAGAAGGCAGAATACAATGTGTGAGGGTCTTTGTTGACTTCCCAGCATTACGCAGACGTGGCTCATGTGATCTCCCCACACGTGAAGGGGCCCCGTTCCTGCTGCTGCAGTGGGGACTCATGCGGGTCACTTAACCAGAGCCGCTGTTTTATTGCCCAGGGGCCATTCTAGGAAACAGGTTAGTAAGTGATGAAGAAGGCTGTGGTCACTCAGAGGCAGCACAAGCAGAGACCCAGGCCCCACCGGTGTCGGGAAATTTCCTGTTGAGACTCAAAAGACAAGGATGAGCTGGGAGCCCTGACTTTCGGGCAGCGGCACGAACACCAGGCGTGGAGGTGACAGTTGCTGGAGACAGGTCCTGGCATGGGCCTGAATGGGCAGCACAGGCACCAGGCCCTCTGAGGTCACAGAGCGGCTGACTAGTCCACAGCCATGGACATGCCTACTGGCCACACAGTGAATAAGTGCCAAGCTGGCTAGGGATCCGCAGGGGCCAGGAGGAGCTG
Source organism: Dolichotis patagonum (assembly GCA_004027295.1). Classification (NCBI taxonomy): domain Eukaryota; kingdom Metazoa; phylum Chordata; class Mammalia; order Rodentia; family Caviidae; genus Dolichotis; species Dolichotis patagonum. The sequence continues at coordinate 38,806 of PVJX010002875.1, read as the reverse complement.
TCTGGGCTCTATGGCCTCGATCCTGGTCCACAGGCCACCTCGGGTTCTCCAGCCCCCTCCTCTGTGTGTCAACCCCCAGGAGCTTCAGGAAGCTCAGTGAGACCCCTGGGCCCAGTTCTCAACAGAGATCAGTGTGCTGGAAGACCCAGCACAAGGGCCAGAGCAGGGCAGGCAGCTCGCACCGTCCAGGGGTTTGGGCCCTGGTGAGCTGGTCACCAGGCCAACAACATGACTGGGTGACAGGGTGGACATTCAGCAAAGGTCCCCTGAGGACTTAAGTGGGAAAAGAAGGAAGAGCCCCATGTTAGGGACCCCTCGCTTCCTCCCCAGCTGGGGCCAGCATGGTCACGGCCAGCTTCCTCTATGGTCTGTCCCCTCGAGTGGCAGCAGCTGTTTTGCACAGTGGCCTCAGCACCCTGAAAGCTTCTCTGAGACCACAGTGGCCAAGCCTCTCCCGTGTGTGGCATTGCCCACCGGCCACGCCTGTGATCCGTGCTTGCCGCAGGCTTGCACGTGGAGAGCCAAGGGGTGGAGGAGCAGACTGCCAGCCCAGGGAGGCTGTGCAGGGGCAGCCCCCAGGGAGGCTCGGTAACAGTGGCTTTCGCAGGACTTGCCCTGTAGTCGAGCACAAGGACCCACAGCTCGAGTGGTGAAAGTCCAGGGCAAGCCGGTCTGGCTCCCACGTTGCTGTGGTGCTGCCGGCCGACTTCTCCGCCTCTTCAGCCCCTCTTCCGTCGCTGCACTGGCTGGCTGTCCAGGGTTGCAGCTTGCTGTGGTCCACACAGAGGACTCCTGCCCTTCTCCACACCCCCAGGAACAGCTCTCGGCCGCTTGGCAGCAATGGCTGGGGTGTGGCTCAGGCTCCGAAGTGGGGCAGTGGGGTGCACAGGTCGCCCTGGGCCAGCGTTGCCAAGGTGCAGACCAAGAGCGGGACCCTCACACTGCAGGCCGGCAGACAGCCCTACGGGGAGCCTGGGGGTGGGCCGAACCTTCTTGCAGACGGGGAGGGAGGTGTCGTGGCCATGCTCCGGTTCGAGGGTTCAGGAGCCAGCGAACTCCTCAGAGCACAGCTCACGCCCTCAATGGTGCCCACAGATGCCAGCGCGGTGCTACGAGCTGAGGCCGGGCTACCTGCTTGACCCATGCACTGTCCCTGCCACATCTGTGCTGTCCATAGAGAGGCCAGGCTGCCCGGCTGTGCTCCTCTCATTGTCCCTGGCCTTGCCTGCCTGCTCCGTGCCCTCCTGAGCACCCCACTCGTCCGCCCTGCTCCCGGCCCCTTCCTGAACCCCTTCCTTTAGTGCAGCCCACTTTTAAGCCATGTGCAGAATCCTGAGTGGGGTCCCTCACCCCACAGACAGCGCAGCTCCATGCACCAGGCACAGAGCTGGGCACCTGTGACCTGGCATCCTGGCCCCACCACTGCCCATAGCGAGGTCTCTCCCCACCCTGGCGACCGGAAATGTGTCCTCTGCTCACAGTTGCCTTTGGCTGGCAGCCCCTGAGGCGGGCACAGCTGTCACCCTCTGGGAGTGCGCCCAGGGTCAGTGCCCTGACTGTGTTCACAGGTGACTGCTGGCTGCTGGCCGCCATCGCCTCGCTCACCTTGAATGAAGAGATCCTGGCGCGCGTCGTGCCGCTGGACCAGAGCTTCCAAGAGAACTATGCGGGCATTTTCCGCTTCCAGGTACCCGGCCAGCTCTTCGGTCCTGGAGTTTGTCGGCTCAGGACTGGATCTGCTCTGGGAGGACACCAAGACCACAGGAAACACAGCCTTCCGGGGACTCCCAGTGGGAGGGCAGGAAGCTCAGGAAGGGGCCCCAAGAGGAAAGATGGGGTCATACGTGTCTGAGGCTCAGACTTCAGTGTTGTTCTCCTCTCAAGCTGGGAAATGGGGCGATGTTTTTCGGACACGAGTGCAGACTGGGGACTGGAGCCCTCTGCTTGCCTGCTCCAAGAGGCGCTGCTGCAGGGAACCGGTGTCTCCTCCCGGGACAGGCTTGGGTCCCAGCCACCACCCCGCTGTCACACCTGCAGTTCTGGCAGTATGGCGAGTGGGTGGAGGTGGTGGTGGATGACAGACTGCCCACCAAGGACGGGGAGCTGCTGTTCCTGCACTCGGCTGAGGGCACGGAGTTCTGGAGTGCGCTGCTGGAGAAGGCCTACGCCAAGTGAGTGCCCGCACCCAGGCTGTCCCCAGAGACTGGGCCTGTCTCCCAAAGCTGGGGCCTGCCGCCAGTGCCCAGGGCCTTCCACAGTGGCCGGGACCCTAAACCCAGGAGCTATGTGGGGTCCAACCGAGTGAAAGGCCTGCTGGGCTCACCTCAGGCCTTCAGCGCACACATGCAGGGTGCTGGCCGCACGCTGCTCTGGCAAGAGGCAGCTCTGTCTTTGCTGAGTGGCTGCCCTGAGCCCTACAGGCCAAGCAGCTGGTGAGCAGACCTGCCCCAGCCGTGGGGACACGGGGAGAATCCCCAACGGACTGGAAGGTCATACAGTCCCCAGGGGCCAGGTGCCTTTGCCAAGCTTCAGGGTCCCTGGAGGAGGCAGGTGCCCTCCTGCCTCCCAGTGAGAGCAGAAACTGTGGGGACAAACTGTGGTGCTGGAGAGTGCGAGGGGGTGCAAGGGCACCTCAGTGGCCTTTCCCACCCCCAGGATCAACGGCTGCTATGAAGCTCTGTCGGGGGGCGCAACGACCGAGGGCTTTGAGGACTTCACTGGCGGCATCGCTGAGTGGTATGAGCTGCAGAAGCCGCCACCCAACCTGTTCAGGATCATCCAGAAGGCGCTGGAGAAGGGCTCGCTGCTTGGCTGCTCCATCGATGTGAGTGGGGCGCCCCCCATAGCCCTCCAGTGCTCAGGGCACGCCAGCAAGCCAGGGGCCCCCCTTGACTTGCAGCCTGGCATGGCCTGGTCGAGCACAGTGCCCTTCACCAGGAATCAGGGGCCACCAGGCAAAGCCTGATTATCAGGGCGCAGGGATGGGGAGATGAACTCCAGACCCATCGTCCCTTGCCCCCCAGAGCTCTCGGAAGCACTGCAGGGGGGCATTTCCTCCAGCACCCATGCCTCCACCTCTCTGGGCCAGGGGAGGCTGGGGCTGTGTGCCTGCAGCCTCCTGACGCAGACTGTGCCCCTCCCCCGAGAGCAGTTTCCTGGGGGACGCAGACTGCAGCCCTGGCTTGGCAGCAGAGCTCTGCGGACCACTGGGACCCTCTAGTCCTGCAGGCTAGGCTGAGACGGAGGCTTCTTTCCCCACCCCCGCCTCTTTCTGCTTGCCCAGAGGACACCAGGTCTTCCTCGGACAGGGCCACCGTGTGCTTTCCGGCTGGGTACGGGCCCGGGAGTGGGCAGCATCTGTGCCCCCTCCATTGCCTGCCAGCTCCTGAACCTCAAGCAGTGATGGGGGTGGGGGGCATATAGGGAGGGCGGGGGGTGGCAGTGCTGACCATGGCCATCTTCGCAGATTACCAGTGCCGCGGACTCAGAGGCCATCACCTACCAGAAGCTGGTGAAGGGGCACGCATATTCTGTCACCGGGGCTGAGGAGGTAGGTGTGGCTGGCACTGTGCACCTGCGTGGCGTCTCTGCCCTGCCCGGCCTCACAGCATCCCCTGGGGTGCGTGTGTGACCTGGCCTCTGCCACGTGGCCAGGGCAGGCTTCTTTGGTTCCATCCTGAAAGAGGAATGGCAGAACCCAGCGTGCGGGCTGCTGTGTGCGGAGTAGGGGCGGCAGCAGGAGGCGGCTCAGCCCAGACCTGCTCCAGGGCCACTTTTGTTAACTGAGATTTGTCCTCAGCCCACAGGCCACACACAGGCCCACACTCACTAGCAAGCACTGCAGGTCCTGCATGGACCTCGGCTCTGCCCCGCCACACCAGGGCCCTGTCTCTCATCCCATGCTCAGGTGGAGAGTGCGGGGGCCCTGCAGAAACTGATCCGAGTCCGAAACCCCTGGGGACAGGTGGAGTGGACCGGGAAGTGGAACGACAAGTGAGCTGGGTGCCGAGCAGGGTGCTGAATGGATACTGAGCTGGGTGCTATGTTCGGTGCTGAGCTGGGTACTGAGCTGGGTGCTGAGCTGGGTGGGCCTCTCCTGGGAGACTTCACTGAGCTACAGGCAGAGATGCTGAGGGCCAGCTGGACAGGTGGCTCTGAGCACAGTGACCCTGAGTAGGTAGCCAGGTGCGTCTCTCCAGACTCCCTCCCCGCTTGCTGCAGAGATCAGGAAGAGGCTCCCATGGGCTTCTGGACCCTCAAAGAGCTGCAGGCTGTCTCAGTCCCGCACCAGCTGTGTGGCTTCCTGGCTGCTGCCTGGTCCAGACCACACTCCTGAGCAGTACGGTGTTCAAGCCCGCCTGGCTTCACCTTGCCCGGCTTCTGGGTCCTCAGTGGCGACAGTGGCCTTGCGCTTTGCTCTGCTGTGGGAGAACTCACCATTATGCATGTGTTCCCAAGGTCTGTTCCTCTGCTCTGTCTGCAGCTGCCCAAACTGGAACACGGTGGACCCAGAGGTGAGGGAGAGGCTGACCGTGCGGCTGGAGGATGGGGAGTTCTGGTAAGGCAGCCCGAGGTCAGGAGGCCCTCTGCCTCAGGGCACGTTTGATGCTCTGTGTGTGTGTGTGTGTGTGTGTGTATACACCTGTGCACATGGTACTGGGGATTGAACCCAGGGCCTTTACACTGAGCTGCATCCCCAGCTTTTATTTTGAGATAGTCTCACTAAATCACTAATTGCCCAGGCAAGGCTCAAACTTGGGATCCTCCTGTCTCAGTCTCCTAAAGTGCTGGGTTTATAGGCAAATGCCACCATGCCAGACCTACCCAGTTGTGGAAAGTTGGTCACAAGGGTGAGCCCATTCTGGCGAGGGCATGTAGAGTCCTGGTTTTGTTATCTTAAATTAGCTGCAAGACCTTGCAGAAATCCATCCTCAGTCTCGGGAACTCGCTGTCTTATGGTGGATTTTCCCGCCCTGTGTTAGGAAGGGCAGGGAAGTGGGGTGTTCTCCCGCAGGCCTCCTGACCCTCAGTGTGTGTCTGCACTGCCATGGGGTCCCCTGTAGTCCACAGGGCCCAGTGTTGTCCCCGCTGTCAGGCGGGGCCCTGGACTCAAGCCACCAAGCTAGCGGGCAGCACCAGTCTGGAACTGGGCTGCAGATTCTGGGAGGCCTCAACCAGCCTGGCCTTGGTGGAGGTCAGCTCTGGAGACCTGTGCTGGGGCCTGAGCTCCAGTGACCCGGACGTGTGCGCTCCTTGCCAGGATGTCTTTCAGCGACTTCCTGCGGCACTATTCCCGCCTGGAGATCTGCAACCTCACGCCGGACACACTCACCAGCGACACCTACAAGAAGTGGAAGCTGACCAAGATGGACGGGAGCTGGCGGCGTGGCTCCACCGCGGGCGGCTGCAGGAACTACCCCAGTGAGCTCCTCCCAGCCCACCCGACAACTGCCGAGCCCCTGGGCCCTCACCCGGCAGGTGTCCTCCCAAGGTGGTGCTCTTGTCCTGAGCCCAGCTTGCCCTGCCCACCCCCTGCTGAGCCCCTTTGTGCAGCCAGCACTGCAGCAGGGCCTGCAGGACTCCCAGGCGCCGGAGCAGGGCCGCCCACAGCCTCTGCACCCTGGGATGGGAGGGAACTGGCTGGGGTGAGCCGGTCTCCCTTCCGGCCTCTGTGGATCCCTGCAACCCCGGTGACACCCCTGATTGCGGGGTACACACCAGGCCCCAAGGGCATCCTGAGAGCTCTGTGCATGCTGCACCGCCTCCTCTTCCCAGCAAACCTCTCCGTCTCCTCCCCCGTCTTCCAAACATGGGGCCAAAGTCCGGGAAACTCAGGGGTGCCCAAGGCCATACAGCTGTGTGTAGGTGACAGGCCACAGTGGATGCCGGCTCTGTCACCGAGGCACAGAGGCGCTAGTGGTGCACTGGTTCACGGGGCGTGAGGCCTGGGACCAGCCGGCCATGCCTCCGGCTCAAGGACCTGTCACCAAGCCAGGGCTTCAGGGGTGTGCTGGATGCACTGAGTGCTGCTCACAGGAGGCTCCACCAGGGGGAGCTGCAGCCTCGCGAGCCCGGCTCAGCAGGCCCAGATCCTAGACCCAGCAGCTGCAGGACCCAGCCAAGCCACCCTGTACCCAGCGCCTGCCACCTCCCTCCTTCCCTCCCCTGCGATCACCCCTCCCACTGCTCAGGGAGCCCCTCTGTCCCCTCAGACACCTTCTGGATGAACCCCCAGTACCTGATCAAGCTGGAGGAGGAGGACGAGGACCAGGAGGACGGCGAGGGCGGCTGCACCTTCCTGGTGGGGCTCATCCAGAAGCATCGGCGGCGGCAGCGGAAGATGGGCCAGGACATGCACACCATTGGCTTCGGCATCTACGAGGTGGGCGGGGCCGCGGGCCACGGGGAGGGGCAACAGCCGGGGCTGAGACCTTCAGAGAGGGGCCCTTTGGCAGTGCTCTGTTCCTGGGGGGCTACAGAGGGAGGTGGCCGGTGCTGCTGCCCAGACCTGAGCGCCTGCCCTTTCTTTCACAGGTTCCAGAGGAGGTGTGTTGCCTGCTTCAGCCTCCCCGGGTTCCCTGGCCATGTGACCTCTCCACCTGCCACCAGCTGCAGGCCGTCAGCTCATACCCGGCCAGAGGAGGCTGTGGTTGGGTTATCGGCCTCATATGGGTGCTGATTCTGGAGTGGGCATGCAGGGTGCCTGTCCTCCCACCCATGCTTCCTCGAGGGAAGGCAGGGCCGCCGGGCGCTTCCCGGCTGCACCTCTCTGCTCCCTTAGTGATCAGGCAGCACTGCCCAGCTGTCAGTTTTCCCGCCTGCAGGGAGGCCAGAACCCTGGGGAGGGTGGCCCCACAGAAGGCTGTGGGCAGCAGTCCCTTCGCAGCAGCCCTCAGTGGCTCGCAGAGATGGGGAGTGTGCGGTCGTCTAAGGGACCCGGCACATCCTGTGACACTTTGGCCCTGTTTTCCTCTGCCTGCCCCCAGCTGGCCGGACAGACCAACATCCACCTGGGGAAGAACTTCTTCCTGACCACACGCGCCCGTGAACGCTCCGACACCTTCATCAACCTGCGGGAGGTGCTCAACCGCTTCCGGCTGCCCCCGGGCGAGTACATCCTTGTGCCGTCCACCTTCGAGCCCCACAAGGATGGCGACTTCTGCGTCCGCGTCTTCTCCGAGAAGAAGGCCGACTACCAGTAAGTAGGTGGTGCGGCGCCCTGTCCCCCTGCCAGCCACCGTCCCCAGAGCCCCCTCGGCTCCTACAGGGCGATGCCCCATCCTGGACAGTGACCCTGTCTTAGCCCTGCCTTTCATGTGGTCAGGTCATGGGACCAGGCCAGGGCTGGACAGGGACCCCCAAGCTTAAGGATCCTCCTGAGGGGAGATGTGGGACGTAGGGGCCACAGCCTGGCAGCGGGCGACACTCCTGGCCTCTCGGGCTGCAGCAGGGCAGGGAGGCAGTCAAGCCTCTGGACAGCCATGTCCCAAGCGGCATTGCAAGTGGTGTAGCCAGGACTCTCTGGAGTTGTAGCTGACATCCATGGGAGGCTGAGTCGGGGAGGCCCGGGCACGCCTGGGACCCGGGCTGCCACCCATCCTAGCCAGGGCCTTCGCCACCCTCCAGGTAACAGAGCTTTCTCTCATTTCCAGAGCTGTGGATGATGAAATCGAGGCCAACGTGGAAGAGGTGCCTGCCCTCCTCTCCCTCCTCAGAGGCCACCTTGGGGGACAGAGGGCACTGGTGCCACCCTTTGCAACCTGGGTCCTGTCACACCCTTGACAGGGACACGCAGGATGATGCGACTCCTTGGTGTCCCGGGGTCCCCTGTCCCTGTCTTTGGAAGGTGGCAGAGCGTGCTCCGGCCAGACACTGAGAGCCCCACGCGGGTCAAAGCCCAACCCCTTCCCAGGGTTCAGAGCCCTCTCGGGGCTTCTCTGCCTGTCCTTCATCGTGACTCCAAACCTTTAGAGTGGAGCCAAGGAGAAGGGCAGGGGGCGTCCAGGGAGACCTGCGCCCTCCCCAGCACTGCCATCTCCATCCTCACTTGCAGATAGACGCCAGTGAGGAGGACATCGATGACGGCTTCCGGAGGCTGTTTGCTCAGCTCGCAGGGGAGGTGGGTGCCGCTCCCTAGCAGGGTCCTCAGCCCCAGGGTGCTGGGTCTGTCCTGGAGCTGCTCCATGCCAAAGCAGGCCTGAATCCAGGTCTCGCTGTAGGTATTCGGGGGTCCACATCCAGTGTGTGGCCCTCCCTTCCCAGTCTCCTCTGTCCATGAGGGCTTAGTGCTCTCAGTGACCACCATGCCCCTCTGGGCCCCTCTGCCCACAAAGCCTCCCCAGGTTTGCCCCAACCCAGTACCCAGCCTGCCTTCCTCCGTGCCCTGGGCCAGGCACCTGTCAGGCACGGCCCAGGCCCCTGGCCTCCACCCTGGGGCTGTCATGAGTCTGCCTTGGCCTCAGCGCAGGCTGCTGGTGCCTGCGGGACCCAGCCAGGGCAGAGGGCCAGAGGTCCCGGAGTGAGAGGGCAGAGCCCAAGTGTCAAGGTGGAGAGGAGGACTGGAGAGGACCAGGGGAAGAAAGCTGTGCCAGCCAGCCAGCGTGGTCCCAGGAGCCACACGGCTGGGTGCGTGCTCCCTGGCCCTGCTGGAGCAGCAGCCCCACTCTGGTCCCCTTCCTCAGGACGCGGAGATCTCGGCCTTCGAGTTGCAGACCATCCTGAGGAGAGTGCTGGCGAGGCGTGAGTGCCCCCCTTCCTCCCTCCTACGAACATGGGGGACACAGTCACCTCCCCGAGGGGGCACTCCCACCACCATCTCCAGGGCTGCTGCTGGGCAGGGCCCCACAGTGACCTAGAACTGTGGTTTCTTGGGCCCAGAGGGCAAAGCCGGGGGTCCTCCACCAGCCAGCCTGAAGCACGACCGCACCCATGGCCTGGCTGACTCTGGTGCCTCCTCTGACAGAGAAGTCAGGCCAATGGGGCACGTCCTATGCGTGGGGACAGTGTGGTGGCCTTGCACCCGTGGCTGTTTGCATGGCACAGGGACACTGCTCCTGCAGAGGTTGCTGTGGGTGCCGCTCTGGGCAACGCTTGCCCGCTGTCTTTCAGGACAAGACATCAAGTCGGATGGTTTCAGCATTGAGACCTGCAAGATCATGGTGGACATGCTGGACGTATCCTTCACATGCTCCCGCTCTCGCTCCCACTCCCGCTTCCGGATGGACGGGTGCAGACCCCACCTGGAGCACGGGACACAGCTCGCTCAGGACAGCCAGGCACCCAGGCTCACCATGGGCTGAGGGCTGTCCCCAGCCTGGACCACAGTGCAGCACACCCAGCATCCCTTGCCCAAGCAGCCTGGGGTGTTTCCCAAGTGACATTTTACAAACCACAAGGAAACCATAAGACCTCTGATGTGAGCTGGGCGTGGCGGTGCACACTTGTAATCCAGCACTGTGGGAGGCTGAGGCAGGAGGATGACAAGTTCAAGTCTGCCCTGGGCAATTTAGCAACTTATCAAGATCCTATCTCAAAGAAAAGTAAAAGGTCCCCTCACCCAGTCACTGCCCCCCCACCCTCGGGTAACTCCTCCCCAGTGCCTCCAGATAAGGACACCCAGCACCCAGCAGGGCCGTGTGCTCCAGCCCCGGGTGGGTCTCCCGTAGGCGGAGATGAGGTCTGCCCAGTGGGCAGCGATGCGTCCTTCTGGAAGCCTTGGGCAGATGACGGACAGGACAGGGGACTCTGCGCCCACATGAGCTTTCCTTGACGGAGCCAGTCAGACGGCAGCGGCAAGCTGGGGCTGAAGGAGTTTTACATCCTGTGGACGAAGATCCAGAAATACCAAGTAGGACCTGCGGGGCGGGGACACTGCCCATGGTCCTTTAGGTGCAGCCATTCCTGGGGGAGGGACAGCTCCCAGGGACCGGGGTTCATTTACCATGGAGCATGAGGACACAAAGACGCGAAGAGGGACAGAAGGACAGACTGTCCGCACACTAGGGTCCACTCTGCCCTCACTTGTGTCACGAAGAGCCGCATCAGGGGCTTCCTCAGAAGGCTGTGTGGGCCCACGGCCTCTGACTCAAGCACCACCATCACAGGAGACCCTGAAGGGGGCTCACTGAGAAACGGCTGACAGAGGTGGCTCTGATGCCACCGGCTCCAAAGGCAGGCACCGGACAACACGGCGAGGCCAGACCAGGGCACCGCGGGAACCCACCCAGATGCCAACGTCTGCTTTCTTGATTTCTTGATTTCTCTAACCCTCTTGCACATTCCAGAAAATTTACCGTGAGATCGACATAGACAGGTCTGGCACCATGAACTCCTACGAGATGCGGAGGGCACTGGAGGAAGCAGGTAACCCTCGTCCCTCTGTCCTGTTGTCCCTCTGTCCTGTTGTCCCTCTGTCCTGTGTCCCTGCTTGTCGATGCTGAGCATCGGCTCTCCTCCCTTGGTCAGTTCTGGGCCAGGACAGACACCAGCCCTGTCACCTCTCAGGCCAGCCTCACCAGGCAGTGACGGCCCTGCCCCGATGTGTCCCACATCAGTCTCACCAGGGGGGCAGGAGGCACAGCCAGGCCGCAGTGGACGCCCCACACTCCTTTCCATGCAGACCTGGCCAAGAGGCAACAGACCCTCCCGGCCCAGCCCAGCAGAAGCCCATGGCACATCTGGCTGTGGATACAGCTTGGTGCCCAGGGGAGACTGGCGTGCTCAGGGACAAGTGGGATACTGCCATTTGCTCTGTTACTGCTGCGACAGCGACCCAAGTGTCAGCAGCTTCCTCGGGGCTGTCCTTCGTCTAGGGCAGTCCAGGGTGGGCGTGGTGCCTCCTGTCCTGAAGGTCACTAGCCCTTGCTGACTTAGGGGTACAGGCTCCTGGGACCACTGTGCCACACCCGCAGCTGGCAACAGGCTGGCAGAGGGCTCCTTGTTAGGGGCATGGCCCCCACACCCACTCACACAGCCCCTGCTGGACCTCTGACCTCACCTGAGGAGGCTGCAGAAGGGGGGGAAACAGGAAGTGAGCATTAATCACTTCTACCCAGGAGAAACTGGCTCAACAGTGATTCTGAGCTGAATGGACAAGGCAGCAGGGCTGAGGTGGGGCAGGAGACATGGAAGGGACAGGTGGGAAAGCTGAGCACAGCACAGGGCATGGGCAAGGGACAGCACACGCGGAGGGGACTGGCTGTGAAGCAAAACCTGTCTTACGGGGCGCAGCCAGGACAGAGGCCACCATGGGCAGTGCAGGTGACCCTCAGCATTTGTCACTTGCCTGCCTGCAGGGTTCAAGCTGCCTTGCGAACTCCACCAAGTCATTGTGGCCCGGTTTGCAGACGATGAGCTCAACATCGACTTTGACAACTTCGTTCGGTGCCTGGTTCGGCTGGAGACACTGTTCAGTATGTGGTGTTTGGGGAGTTTGGGGGGGACCCCGAGTCCTGGCACTGAAGCAGCTAGCTTTCCTGGGCCCGACCATCTGACCAGAGCCCACTGTCCAGGGGCCCCAAGACCACGCCCTCAGCACAACACTGGGGATGGAGGAGGAGGGGACGGTGGTGGTGGCCTTAGTGACGGCAGCTGCCATGCTGGGACGGGGGTGCCTGCCATCCTCCGCGCTCTCAGTGTGGCCCCTTTTTCCTGCAGAGATATTCAAGCAGCTGGATCCCGAGGACACTGGGACCATCCAGCTTGACCTCATGTCTGTAAGTCAGCTGCTGTGACCCGCCGTGGCCAGGGGTCTGGGGCTGCACGGTGCAGCTGCTCCCGGGGGACCTGCCGTCCAGCCTCTGCTGGGCACAGGCCCGCGGGTGGCTCTGTAACCGTAGGTGCTGGTGCCACTGTTGGCCCAGCTGTTCCCTGATGCTGAGGCCAGGAAGACACCTGGCTCTCGGCAGTGCTGATCCATTTGCAGCACTAGGCGGCCAGCACGTGGGAGAGGGGCTCGCAAGGGAGGTCCTGGACCACACTCAAGGGCCCACTTAAGATACGTGGGGAACATTGCTTTTCCCACCTCTGCCCCCTTTAAGAGGAGGCCATCCACAGGAAGCAGGTGTGCCCACATGGTGATGACTCAGCAGCGCCGGCCTCATCCCCGTTGGGTGGTATCCTGTGAGGTGGGAGCCCATCCTTGCTTGTGGAACAGCCGCATGCACAGGCCACTGGGATGCAGGATGTGGCTCCTGTCAGGTGGGACGCCAGTCACCTGTCCCAACCCCGTGTGAGCCGGGAGGCCAGTGGCCAGAAACCCAGGACTGGGGCTGGCCACGTCCTTCCTCTGAACTTTGGAGGAGCCAGCGAGTAGGAAGCAGCCCCCCACCACTGTTGTGCCCCATGAATATCCTTGTCCAGCGGGAAACACCGCCTCACTGGCTGTGGGGAGCCCTACGCATTCAAACCTGCTGCCTGGGTGAGCCCTGTGCCCAAGCCTGCAGTCTCGGCGCAAGTAGAGGCAGTTACATGAAGCCCCATCGCCATGTTCTCAGGGTGTCCAGGCCACCTTGGCCACCCGCTTCTTGCTCCCTTCTGTTGACACATGCTGAGGTCCAGGAAGCTCGCCCCTGGTCCCGCAAGCTGGTCCTGCAAGCTCGCCCCGCGGTTTGCTGATTTCCCAGGGTGGCTGTGGGCTCTGCCCCAGGGCGCTGCAGAAGTCCTGGCGCCTGGGCAAATCCAGGCCCTGCCAAGGGTCAGAGGGAAAGTTCTGGGTGTTCCAGGGCTGGCAGGGACCACCTGACCCGAGTTACCCTGAGCTGGTAGAAGCCAGGCGCGGGCGGCAGGTGCAGACATGCGTTGGGCTCTCCGGCCTCAGCCCCTAGCCAGCTTTTCAGACACAACAGTCTCCCCAGACTGGCCCTGGGTGTGAAATAGCCTGTCATGTCAGCAAAGTCAGCTGAGACCACCGTGCTCTTCCTCTCTCAGTGGCTGTGTTTCTCGGTGCTGTGAAGCCACGGCTGACCTGCCAGAGGCTTCAGGGAAGGAAAATCGGCGGGGACCAAGTTTCTGGACACTATATCATCAGGCCCTTGGAATCGTGGGAATATTTATGTAAACTAAGGATTGCAACCAAAAAGCATCTTTCTGAGATAGCCAAACTTTCACATATTGGGTAGAAGGTTTACATATTACTGTACTAAACGCAAGTGAGCTGCCTAACCCTTCACAAGCACGAAGGAAGCTTTCCACTTTTTACCTTTACACCTCTCCTGTTCAGAGCAATACAATCCAGGAAGACATGCAGGAAGGTGTTGTGTATCAGTCTCCAGGCCTCGAGGGCCTGGTTGGTGATGTCACCTTTAAAACACAGTGGTGGCATCTTCCGCCTGGCAACCCCAAGAGGCAGTGTCCCGAGGGCACCGGGAAACTGGTCTTGCTGTGGCCTTGGAGGGTCTGGGAGGGCGCATCCTCCTCGTCCAGGTCAGCTGGGCCTGGTGCACACTGTGTTCAGCTCTCGCCACAAGTGGCCTTGGGCACTAGTCCTGCCCGCTGGGATCCACGCATCAGCAGCTGGTCCGTGGGCCCAGCCAGGCCACTCGTGTCCTGTGTGGCTCTCTCCCATGCTGTGTGGGAGACACCACGGACTGGTTTCCTGGCCTGACTTCGGGAAAAGCTGGTGACACTATGACAATGTTGCCTTTTGCCTTATCCTGACCCAGTGTCCTGTCGAATAAAGAGTTGTCCGCCGGCCACAACGCTGTTACCTTGCCGTAGGGCACTGAGGGACACTGGGGCTCTCGGTGGCAGTGTGTCTACCTCTATTTCCCAAATCGGGAAGAGGACACAGAACTCTGAAACCCTGCTACTGCCCCCCAGGAGCGGGCCCTGCCGGTCAGCTCAGCCCAAGTCCCTCAGCCCAGCCCCAATCGGCCGCTGCACCAGCTCGGCCTTCGCCTCCGCCTGCCTCCCCGCTCCTTCCCAGTGTCCGCGCCCTGCTCTCACTGCATTGCGGGGCCCCTGCCTGCCTCTGCCCGCCTGCCCACTGGGAGGTCTCCGCTCCTCATGGCCTAGCATGGAGTGCCACATAGCAACGGCTGATCAGACTTCCAAGCCACTGCTTCTGACCAGTGGCACCCTGGCATGAGTCCCATCCACATCCCAGCCCTAGTCCCCGGCCCCACCTTGATGGTCACATCCTAGTGGGTCAAGGTTAGCTCTGTCCTGCAATGACCTGCGCCCCTGGCCCTGTGGGTAGCCTTGCTTGCTAACTCCGGCTCTTTCATGTGACTCCTCCATGCCCCGGCCCTATGATGCCCTCCAACACTCCCACCCTTAGAATCCAGCAAACCCCAAGGTCCATGCTCCCCAGAGCACAGCCCATGCCCCGGCTGCTGTACTTTTATTTTCTAAAAGTGTACCATAAACACATGACTCCAACCCGCAGTCCAGTACTCTGCAGGCTGCAAGAGGAGGATTGCTGCATGTTCGAGGCCAGCCTGGGCTAGGTAGAGACATCTCAAAAACAATCAAAAACCCACATGACCCCTAACACCATACACTACGCCAGGACTGAAAACCACCAGGCCATGCATTCAACACAGACAGCTGACTAGATCAGCTGCAGGCTGGGACACTTAACACTGTGATTAGAAATGTGCTTGTCACAGTCTCAAGCAACGAACAGCTTTGTGTACTCTCAATTATGTGACGAGAAGAATATCATAGAAAAGGCCCCGAAGAAATAGGCCCAGGGGTCAACAGCACTTCTAGAGGAGCCTTTCCCACCCTTCCTGAAATTTTAATAATACTGTAACATTCCTACAAGCAGCTTTGATATCAGGGTACTTTGATAATAAAGTAAAAAAAAGGAAGCAAATGGTATTCTAAGTCTAGGTTCAGAAATACAAAACTGAGGTCACCGTGGCTCCTTATTTTCCTCGTGTCTTCAGCTTACCGAGAGGCCCTGCACGTCACCCTTACACAGTTGCCCCCAGCAGCTCTCAGGCACAGGTAGAGGGGTCAAAGGGCTGTGCACAGGGCTACTGTGGCTGGGGTGGCCCCTCGTCCCAGCAGGGTGGCCAGATGACAAACCTCAGCCCACTCACAACACACGTGGCTCGCCGTGCCAGCTGAGCGCCTCCGAATCGCCCTCCCCTCCCAGCGAAGCCTGGAGTCCGGCGTTTCTGAGGTTCCTGGGGGATGCAGGGAGGCCCCTTCGGGGCTGCAGGCTCAGCTCCCCCTGCCATGAGACCTAGGCCCTGCTTCCCTACATGGCCTCTCCTCAGCTTCCGATTGCTGGCTCCCAACCCCTGCCACCCTCAGAGCCAGCGACGGCAGGCCTAGCCCTCTCCGCCCTCCTTGCCCACCCTCAGCAGCCTCCTCTGCCTTTGAAGCTCAGGATTACACAGGGCCTTGGGCTGGGCTGGGCTCGGCTCATCGCCCTGCAGGCAGGCGTGCAGATCCTGGGACCTGACCCACTCGGCAAAGTCCTTCACCAGGCAGGTCGGGGCAAAGACTCCAGGGCAGAACAGGAGGGGGGAGTGGTTCTATTCCATCTTTTCATCCACTGTCCTGTGAGAATTTAGCTATTCATAAAAATGCTGGAGGAAAGCGACCCCTGTTCATGCATATCCTTTACTTACTGTTCTACCAAGCAAGATGGGTTCCAGGACAATTCCTGAACTTGTGACACATCAGCGAAATCAGTGCAGGCAACTCCCAAAGCAGGGGGCGAGGACCCCAGCCCTGGGGAGGTCACACAGCCGGTCACCGGTCACCAGTCTTTGATCCGCGCAGAGGCCCACCCGAGCCCACAAAACTGGGAGTTCCGTATGCAGAGAAACACTCCACCTTCCACACGGTGCCACCGAGGCCTGGCAGCAGCACCCACAGCTGCACTTAAACAAGGCTGCCCCTGACACCACAGGTGGAAACCAGTAGACAGCTCTGAATCAAAAAATTTAATTTTATTACAATTATTTTAAAGTCTGCTATGATCTTGACAAGTATCAAAGGTAAGTCTATAACAAGTCTCTAATTTCCAAGATACAAAAGATAATAAATATAGATTCAAATTCAGCCTAAAAACAGGATTCTAAATCTAGTTCAGATTAGGTAGTGTGCTTTAGTCTCCGTGTTCTGAATACAGGTATAACTCCTAAGATGCCATGAGCAACTCCTATGGTATTTACTCTCATAGATAGCTGACCCGAGCCAGGGTGTGTGGCGCTGCTGTGCGGGGGTCCCGGGTCCCTTCTGGCAGACACGGGGACAGGGCAGCTCTGGAGGCCCCGCCGCGGGCCGGAAGTGGACCCCACAGCACATCGCGGAGTCCTGCAAGCCTTGTCCGAGGGCTGCGGCCTGCTTCTTGAAAGCCAGGGCCAGGGCAGGGTGTCCTCCCCGAGGGCCTCCGTCCTTCATTTCCTCCCACAGCCATTCTCCACCCCCTTCTCGCTCCACCGTCCTGAAAGTGAGGCTTGTGAGCCTCTGCCCAGGACAGCTGAGTATTTCTTCTTAGTGGCGGCACAGATTAAGTCTCCATTAGGTGAAATTCTGTGATTTTTCAGGCCAAGCTCCTTTGTCTTGGTTTGATTCTTGGGTACAGCTGTAAGAGAATTTTAAAAAATATTTACTATCTACGCAGAGGGTGGGAGTGGACAGAATTTTACGAGCACTGGCAGGAGGGGAACAAACACAACAGGAAGGAAGTCGAAATAAGAAAGCACTGGGCCTGAGGCAGTGGGCCACTGACAAGGACCACCGACAGACACAGCACGGCTGGGGAGCAGCCACACAGGCCTGTGGACCGAAGAGTTGAGGCACCGCGGGCAGGTGGGCAGAGGGCCAGGGCAGCTGGACATGCCCAACACTCCAGTGACACAGAACAAAGTCGGCACAGAGCAAAGACAAACTGTCCCTAGCGAATGGAACACTGCATGGGGGACACCAGGCTCAGGATGAAATGTGGCCGCCTCAGATGCGCGGAGAAGGGGCACGGCCTGCGTGCCGCCTCAGACACCACGGCCTGGCGCATCTCGCTGCTAGGGCTGAGCTAAGGCTGCCATCCAGGTGTGCCACGCTAGATTGTCACTGTCCACCAAGCAACCTTCTGCTCCTCACCAAGAAGGTGAAATTGGGTTTCCTGGAGACAGCCTGACTTCCAGTCCAGCTGGAAAACTAACCCAAACCAAAGTCACAAAAAAAAGCCTGTTTTTCTAAGAAGAGATATTTAGCCAGGACTCAGTAGCTAAAGACTGCCCAAGATGCACCATTTCTAGATTTTTATATTTTTAAACATCAAAAGCAAACAGAGTTGTGCAGAGGGCACTTCTGACTAACACTTCTGACCAGGAAGGAACCCCAGGGACCAAGAGCATCTAAATTTAGGACTCCAATGAGACTCTCCGGCCTGTCTGTTTACTTCGGAGCCTGCAGGCACAGCCCTCGGCAGACACAGCCCCCATGACAATCCCCCGCTGGCAGCCAATGATGGACATGACACGGACTCAGGAGATCTGATGTATAGCGCAGCAAGCCCAGTCAGTGACAATGTCCCTGAAAGCTGCTAAAACAGGCTTCATTCTCACTGCAGAAAGGGTGACTGAGGGGAGGGTGCGTGACTTGGCCACCATGCACACATAACAGGAGAGTAATTCTTATCTGACAATTACAAAACTACAAAGTAAAATAAGCTCCAGGCAGTAGCCCTCTCCAGAGAATGCACACTGGGCACACGTTCCCGTGACCGGGATACTTTCTCTACAGGCGCCACATGCTCGTGTCTGAACCATCATTAAACTGCACGCTGTGATCGCTTAGTGACACTAAGCCCAGAGGAAGCACGTGTCACAGCCAACACTGCCTCGGGAGGGGACAATCACTGCACGTGACATCGCCCATACAGCTGTGGGGAGGGCGGTCAGGAGGGGACCCCAGGCCAAATCTCCCAGTCAGGCCCAGGAGCTGGCACGGCACCGAGCCAGCAGGGACGCCCTGCGGCACATACTCCCCTGCTGGCGGGGTCCGTGTGGCCACGGGGAGAGTGCCTGAGGCCGCTGCTCCACCTCGGCTGCCAGCTGTCCTCATGGGTCCTGGGTGTGGGCCTTCCTGCTCCCCACAGCATGGCCGCCAGGAAGATGCGGCAGATCTGGGACCCTGTGAACGGTGCACATCACCGAGGGCCTCCTTGCTTCCTCACCAGGCACAGGCCTCACAGGTGCGTCTACCTGCGGCTTCATGGCACCCTCTCAACTACCCTGCTCATTTCTTTAACTCAACGCACGCAATGCACAGACACTGGGACCCACGACAGAGTTTGATGCAGTCTTCAAGCTCACCATCCTCACTCTGAGCACAAGGGGACACCGAACATGTCTATGTCTAAGAGGGCGCTAGCTTGCAACTGTGTCCTTGTACCAGGGAAGCTCATGCACAGCCCAGTCTTCACAAACCCTCCCAACACACACACATACACACACACACACACACACACACACACACACACACACAGGTGCACACACAGAGGGTCACTCACGCCCAGCAGGTTGCGTGGGACGTAGCCTTCCTGGTCGCTCAGCCGCGCCCACCACCACTCGATCTCATCCTCATCCTCCCGGCGGATCACAGTCATGCAGTCTCCTTCCTTCAGTGGCAGCTCGTCCGCGTTCTGAGGCTCGTAGTCCCAGAGCGCATAGATGACACCTTTGTTCATGACACCCATCTTCTCCTGAACCCCTACAGAGGAGACAGCAAAGGACAGCGGACAGATGTCACGCAGGGGCTCGGGACTGGCCGGGACATCAGAACCACTCAGCACACGTTCAATGATCCATCTCCGGGGTGAAGGAGGACGGGAGATCGGCATGCGCAGGGCACACGGAGGACACGGAAGGCCACCAGCACGTGTACTGCGGCTCCGACTGCAGCCCCATTGGCACCCCTCAAACTGTCTCACTGCAGAAACAAAGCTTCTGCCAGCCCAGGAGCTACGGCTGCTCAGTCTGGGGTGTTTCAAAAATAAATGACCTGCTTGTCACCTTTTGGCCCCCTTCTCAATGTAATGAGCAAGGAAGGAACTCTGAAAACATCGCCTTTTACCCCAGATCCACAAGAGAAAGCAAAGATCAGTTGTGCGTCTATTCGAGAGGTCTCCATTGAGCCCCAAATGTGCAAAGGAAAGAAAACACACTCCGAAGCATGGCGGAATGCAGACGTTCAGCAGTGTAGACACAATATAAAAGCTTACATGCGAACTCTAAAATAATGAATCAGAACTTAAAAGATGTTGAAGTCTCCAAACTGGGGAGGGAAAAATCTTCAAAAGGCCACTTTTCACCAGTGACTAACCCCTCTGTAAAACAGCTCTGTGTTACCTTTCTCCGCCACCTCTTCCTGTCCTAAAGGGGCATGCTAAGCAGGGAAAGCAAGTCACCAGCCACAGGCCACGGGCAAGGCAGACAGAAGGAAAGCTTCTCAGAGACTTGGAGTTCACTATTATTTTCACCTTTATGTCATTAAACACCCCCCCCAAAAAAAGTCCAGGGAAATACCCACTTGCTCGTGAATAGATCTTTCAACTTATATAAGCAATGAAGTATTAATTCTAAACTATTTTCACGGCATCGGTGCATATGATGTACCATTCTCATTCATATTCTCCCTCTGTCTGTCTCTTTCCTTCTCTAGGCAAAAATGAAACAATAAATTATTCTTCAGCAAAAGAATAGTCTACCAATCTAAAGGGTTGCATAAATTTCCGACTTTCCTGCTAAACTAAAACTTGTAAGCATGACAGAACAAAACTCACGATACAGCTGCAATTCCACCCAGTTTTAAAACTGGACACGCGTCTGCTTGGGATAGGAGTAGAGAAGCAGGCAGAGAAGAATGCTGGACATTTTAACATACTCAAAATAGCAGCTCAAGTCCTAGTTTCCAAAAAGCACTAAGAATGGAAAATTTTTTTCATTACTTTGCTATTTACAAGCTGAAGGGCTACAAATTATTTTTTTCACAAAATTGTTGAGAGACCTAAAAACATGCCCAGTATCATATTTATTTTGGAAATGCAAACTGAAGTCAGCATGACACCACCCCAAACCCCCTAAGGCCACCAGCGGGCACGGGCACCAACACAGCCCAAGAAGACGCCTGGCAGGAGCCAGAGCAAGGGAGGGCTGCACCCTGGGTTCCACCCCAGCTCTGCACACCCTGACATGAGACACGCCAGCCGGGAACAGACCCTTCCTGCTCCCCCACAGCCACAGCCAAGGCCAGGGCCAGGGCAGGGACACAGGCAGAGGCCAGGATCTTTCCTCCCAGCCCCCACACACTGCACAGGAGCTCCGCAGAGCTGGGGTGCAGAGCCCAAGCCGCACCTCATGTCTCCTGCCTGCCTCCAACCCCTTCCAAGGCAACCTGAAGAAAACAACTTCAGCATCTAAGGCTTGTAAATAAAAAAGTTTCCCTAAATAAACCCCTTGTACCCTCCTAAACCTCCAACTCTGGTTTTCTTCAGGGACAGGTCTGATGTCAGTAATCAGAATGATCAGCTCACACTCGGGGAAGCAAAAGAAAAGATCTCCAAACTACATGCTGCCCTTGACTCCACGAGGCAACTGATTCACACTGGAACCAGGCTGAGGATTCCTGCACTGATGGGGCGGGGTTGCTTCCTGCCCGCAAGGGCCCAGCACCGCTCGGCACCGGAGCCCACGGGCTCTTCTGGATCAGGGCCTACTGCGACCCAGCATTCCGGGCCCAGGACTACGCCCATGAGATGCCCCAAGGCGGGGTCAGGAGCACGCACCATAGAGGAACTGGGAGCACTGCGTATAGCCCTCCTCCAGCTCTTCACACTTGTCGGCCGCTGTCTGCATGTCGCTGTAGGTCATGGCGAACACGGCAGCGCCCGACTCCACCAGGAACTTGCACACCTGCACATTGTTACAGGAGGCTGCACAGTGCAGCGGGGTCCTGCGGGCAAGAGGAGGGGGCCGTTCCAGCCGCGGGCGCTGCTACTGCTGCCCTTGCTGCCCAGCCCAGCCCAGCCCAGCCTTTCTGCAGCTGTGGCGCTCTCAAGTGTGTGGTGCTGGGGGTCGAACCTAGGGCCTAGCACTGAGATTCACCTCCTACCCTTCTTCGTTTTTTAGTTTGAGACAGGGTCTCACTGAGGCGCTGAGTTCACCAGGCTGGGCTGGAACTTGGACCCCCATCTCTGCTCCATGGAGCGCTGGGGTGACCAGCGTGTACCACCAAGTGAGGCCAGGGGCTGGGTGAAGGGCGGGGAGAAGCAAGGAGATGAGGTTTGCAGGATAATCCCAGAAGGGCGGGTGAAGCAGTTTGGTTGTGTCCAATTCCCCGGGCCCCGTCAGTGCTGCCTGTCAAGGACCTGAGCCTAATCCGGACGCTGCCTGGAAACATCCTCTGTCGCCCCCACGCTGATGGCGTCAGGGCACATGCACGCTATCTACGGTGTTTCCTAAAACCAAAGTAAATTTCAATTGAAGCTGTTTATCGATTCAACTATTCAATTCAGACCAGAAAAGTGCACTGCCATCTGTTTCGGTAACTGACTGGCAAGGAGGTGTCGAGGCCATCAGGGAGAATCTTCAGCATCACACACATGTCTCAGAGCACAGATGACCCACGTGCGCCTCCTGTCCCAGGAAGCCGGGCTGGAGCCCATGGGCTGGCACTGGTGCCCTCTGACTGCCTGCCAGGGCGCTCCTTTCCCTGTTGTGCTGTTCCCCTGGGTGCGTGGTCTTCAAAAGAAAAAGCAACTTCCTTGCCCCATTGCGGGGCATTGCTGGGGAATGTTACTATGGTTTTCACTATGTCACTTGTTACAGAAAAATTACACAATCAGAACTCCTCATGTTAGGGTAACAAGGACATCATGATACCGTAGGAATTTGTTTAGACTAAAGAATTATGCATGTGCGCGTAGCGCACACACACGGGATGATCAAAACACAAAACCAGCCCAGGGCCGGGGGGTGCCTGGCAGTGGGTGGGGGCTGTGCTAGGGCCCTGCTTTGATCCCCAGCACATGAGAGGACAGTGGGAAGGAGAGGGTGCAGAATCAGCGCTGCTCCACTGCAGGCCTGGAGATGCCCTGAGTTATTTTCATCTTCTCAATTCTCTGCATTGTACGTTTTCCACCGTGGGTCTACAGTACTTTTACAAATATGAGCTTTTTAAAAAGTGCAATCATAAAGCTTCCTTCAGTATTATTTATGGAAAAAAATCCAAAAAGAAAATCAATCCAAATGACTACCAAGGGGGAAGCAGCCAGGACAGACGCACACCTGGTTCCTCCGTGGAGTAACAGGAAGCCAATGCACATGTACGTGTGAGCCCTGTGTGCAGCCTACACACGTGCTTGTGAGGATCCGATGCTGCAGTGTAACTGCCTCTCACACTTACGTGTGAGCCCAAAATGTCCCCACCGGGCGGTGCAACAGGTCTGGGTGCAGATGCTAAGAGCTGAGGCCTGGCAGAGGAAGGGGACGGGGGCCTTGGAGGGCATTCAGTCCCTGCCCAGGAGCCCTGCTCTCCTCCCTCAGCCTGGTCCTCTCCCTCCTTGGCCTCAGTGCTGGGCCACTGACCTGGACAGAAGCCTCTGAAACTGTGAGCAATCAAATCTCTCTTCCTGTAAGTCACAGCCCTCAGCTACTCCGTCATAGCTACAAAAATCTAACACAGCATTATTAAGAAAAAAGACAGGTTTAAAGATGAAAATGCTATAGTACGGGAGTACAACTTTCTTACAATTGCCCAAGGCCAAAAGTAGCCTGAAAATTCTAAGTGAAAAATTCCAGAAGAAACACTCCACGAGCTCTGCACTGCACCGTTCTGTCCGTGTGGTGTGATGACACCGTGCATGGCATGCTCTCTGGCCCTGTGTATCGGCACTGCATGTGCCGCCTGCCCACTAGTCACTCAGTGGCTGCCTTAGTCACTAACGGTCCCCGCAATGCTCGTGTCCAAGAAGACAACTGCTCCATGTGGACATTATTCCTCCACACCTGAGGCCGCATCGCTTCAGCCGCACACAGACTGGGGCGCCTGTGGGGATGCTACTGGTCTCCAATGGCACAATACCCTCCCCACACACCAGCTGGGCAGGACCCTTACCACCCATCACTGTCCGCAGCGTTCACGTTCACCCCAAACTGCACCAAGAACTTCACAATCTCCGTGTGGCCAGCGCACACGGCATTGTGCAGCGCGGTGATGCCCTCGTCGTTTGGCAGGCTGGGGTCCTCCACCTGGAATCACCAAGAGACACAAAAGTGACTTCTGTCACCTTGGCTGTCACTACTGACTCCTCAGAGTCACAGGCATGGAGACAGACTTTGTGACAGCTTTTAAAATCACAATGAAAACCTACATGAGCCAAGATGACTAAACCAAGAACAATCCTAGAAGAAAGACAGATGGACCAGCCAGAGCAGGCACTCACTGTAAAAAAGATGGTTTTTGGAGATGGGGATTTAGCTCAGTGGCTTAAGCACTTACCTAGTAAGCGCAAGGTCATGAGTTCAATCCAAGGTACCAAAAAAAGAAAAAAATTTTTGTTTTGTTTTTTAAAAAGGATGCCATTTTTGTTTATCTTCCTAGCTTCCTACATCGACTGGTTTCCAAGGAGAAGCTAAATGTGCTATGGAAAAAGAAAGAGGCAACTAAAAATACTTTAAATAGCAGCCTTCTGAAAAGCAGGGACCACATGGGTGGTCCAGTACTATACAAGGCTACGCATGTGTGGTGTTTAAAGAGCCGTAATCTCCCCCGGAACCAGGAGTGTGCTGGAAGATGCCAAGTGAGGGGAACACATCCACATCCAAATGTTGGTCACATGTTTAAAACAGTGGAGCCTACTTTATCTGGCGTATGCGCCAAAGCTCCTCAACCCCACAACCCTAAAAAAGAAATTTAAAAAATATAGCTGTTCTAGAGTAATTTCCTAATTCGAGCTTTAAAGCAAAATCTCCAAGGCTGTATTCCAGAAATGCCCTGATGATTGTCACACCTCATAAATGATTCTCTGCACAAGGTCGAATTCTCCCTCCAGAGAGGAATCCAGGAGCAAGGCGAGAGGGTTGAATTTGACCCTCATTCCATGCGCGATCCGCTCCGAGCCTGTTTTACGCAAGTTTGTCCTTTTGCCCTGCAGAAGAAATTCATGAAAACTGAAGCAAAAGAAACCACAGGGGAGGCAGCGCTCAGCAAAGGCAGTGAAAGGAACTGAGGACACGCGCGGCAGCACATCGCAGACAGCGTGATCAGAAGAGCACGTGGAACACAGCACGCATTTCACCAGCGTCCACAGCGCTGCTCCTGCGGGGCCGAGGGGAGGGTCCCGGCCTGGAAGCTCCTGGGGACAGCGCAGGGGGACACAGCCACGGGGCAGCGGGTGGGCGTCTCTGCCACGCACCTCCCCTCCCGAGCTGGGCCTCTGTGCGCGCACTCTCAGAGGCTCACTGGGACAAGAGCCCATTCATCCCGCCTCACAAAGGCCTCACTGTCCCCACTCACACAAAAGGGACTGAGGCACGGCCAGTGAGCGCAGAGTGGGGGCTCCAACCCCGGTGACCGGTGCAGGGCAAGCACACAGAGAGCCAAGCCCGAAGACTGCGGGGTTAACAGGGACACTGAGGGACCTGCTGGGCCTGAAATGTTCCAGTGAGCCAGGCTTCTTAAAGGCACCGGGCGTGGTGGCACAGGCCTGCAATCCTAGCTGTGCAGGAGACTGAGACAGGCGCGCTGTGAGTTCAAGGCCTGCCTGGGCAGTTAGGGGACCATCTCAAAAACACAATAAACAAGGCCCAGGGTGCAGCTCTTGCCTGGCATGCATGAGACTCGGGGTTCAGTCCCTGGTTCACACACACACACACACACACACTAATTTGAATGACTAGCTCTAAATCCTCTAAAACAGACTTTTTAAACACATCTAAAGAAGCAGAAAAGTTCTCTAAAGATATGACACACACACTTCTCTCTTGTTTCATATCAGGTGTAGAAAGCCACTGAGTTCTGAAAACATCAAGTGGCAAACGGTGCATCTCACACGTGTGCAGTCCCTGTGGACAGCGTCCCTAGAGGCTGTGCCCGCCCAAGGGCAGTGCAAGCCGCTGCCACCCTCCTAGGAGCATCCACGCCTAGCACAGGAGCAGGGGCTGCCCTCTCCTGGGAGGACCCGGCTGCTTCACACACCCTGGCCCCTTTCTCCTCTGCCAAAGTGTGAATTTTCCTGGCACAACCTCCCCCGGCTGCAGTGTGCTGGTTCAGCCAGTGGGGCTTGACGCTTCCTGCTCTCTCACAGGTAAAACCCGAACGCGTAGAGTCCAGCCTCAGCCCTGAAGGGCGCAGTGCGGTTTAAAAAGCATCAGCCTCACTTTAAAACGTTTGTCTCTCGTTAGAAACGCTTGCTCCCTAAACCCCACCATGCCTAATGCTGTCGCAGCTGGAAGGCGGTAGAAGGGAGCCAGCACAAAACCCATAGCAAGACGTAACTTTGTTTTCTACCACGTTTCAATCTCGGCTCTACATTCGACTTCTGCGCTTACAGAAACGGTACCACTTCCAATCAGAACAGCCGCCCTGGGGACATCCTGCAGCCCTCATTCTCTCATCTACTCCGAAACACCACCACGAGCTCCCACACCAGCACTGGGCCCTGGAAGGGGTTCCAAGGAGGCCCCCAAGCCAACCCGCCCACTCTCAGCACCCGTGAGGCTCTCGCCTTGCTCGTGCAAAGCCCCGCACTGCACAAAAATTTAAGAAAGGTTTTTTTTTTTAAGATTCACTCCTAGAATAAGGTTCAAGAAAAAATGGCAGTGCCCAGAGGAGTCATCCCATCCACCGGGGTCACAGAGCCAGGCTGGCATTCAAGCTCCGGTCCACCTCAGTTTCCCCAAATGGGGCAAGAGCTGGAGAGGAAACAGCAAATGCCATCACCACGGGGACGAGAACCGACGCTGCCCCACACGAAGACATGAGGGTCTCAGACTCCAGGCACGTCCCTTCTCCTAATGTACTGAGCTTCTGTTGTGTTCTAGTTATTTTCTGAGACAGGGACTCGCTCTGTAGCCTCGGCTAGTTTGGCCTCCCAGCCTTCCTGTCTTGGCCTTCTGGGTGTGCACCACTGCACCCCGGCTCCGCGTATGCTGTCACATTTCCAAAACCATCCCTATGCCAAGAGGGTAGATACAATAAAGGGCAAACCAGAAGGACAAGGCTGGGACCTGGGACGAGAGTGACAAGGCACAGACATGGCGTGGCTGGTGCCCATAGGGTACTCACGGGAGGCAGGGCGCCCTGGCCGGTGACCTCCGGGGGGCACATGCTGGCAGGGTCTTCTCCGGGTACCTCAGGCTCCCCAGACGGGTAGGGCGGCGGGGGGTACGGAGGGTACTCTTCCAGGTACACCTCCGGCAAGTGGGAGAGCTCTGCGTGGGGCTCCTCTGCGACACCCTGGGGACCCGGGCTGTCATCCTTGGCCCCTTCAGGCACGAAGTCGAGGCCTGGGGGAAGAGCAGGCCTTTCACCCTCCTCTGCGCTGGCAGGCCCTTCGACTTCTGGGGACAGCGTCTCGGGGGCGGGGGCAGCCTCCTCCTCAGGCTCCACGTGCAGGTAGGGGTTGGGGATGTCTCCGGGGCTCTCCAACTCAGGGGTCACAGGCGTGGGCACCTTGCAGGGGTGCAAGGGCGCTGAGATGGTCTCCATGGCAGCGAGCGTGGTCCTCTGGTACAGCAGCTTCTGGATGTTGGGCCCGTTGGGCCCCTCAGGCTCTGTGATGGAGCTG
Source organism: Dolichotis patagonum (assembly GCA_004027295.1). Taxonomy (NCBI): domain Eukaryota; kingdom Metazoa; phylum Chordata; class Mammalia; order Rodentia; family Caviidae; genus Dolichotis; species Dolichotis patagonum. Next base: position 12,054 of record PVJX010002875.1, on the reverse strand, counting down.
CGCTTCTTCAGCGGCCTCGGCGCGTTGGACAGCTTCTTGCGCAGGGCCTCCAGGTCGGCGTCACTCTGGTTCCAGTAGGGGTGGGACAGGAAGGGCAGCAGCTTGGTGGGGCTGAGTGGGCGTGGGATGCGCTCATTCTCCTGGCTCTCCTGTGCCGAGGACGCTGACTCCGCCTCGGGCTCCGGGCTGCCCAGCGAGCTCTGGCCACCGCTGTACACATTCTCAGGCTGCTGCTGCTGCTGCGGGTTCTGGGCCGCAGCAAGCACGGGCTTGCCGTACACTAACCAGAAAAGGAAAACAGCATCAAAATCAGGGTTAGCACTGCTAACTGTGGGGCTCGCAGGGCACCCTCGAACCCCGGGAGCCACCCCTAGGCCTTGGGATGACGGTATTGGCACAGGAGGGGGCCAGGTACCCTGCTGTCCCCACCACAGGTGTCGGGGGCTCACCGCTGGCGAAATGCGGGCCTCGAGGCTGCGTCTTGGTCACTGCACTCTGCACGGTCTGCGGGAAGTTCTTTCCTGGCGCCGGGTGCTGCGTGTACATGGAGTAGATGGAGCTCGCCGCCACGGTCTGGGGCTTCCTAAAAGCCGGCAGGGCAGTCTCCTTGGGAGGCTGGGGCGTAAAGGGCCGGACCGCGGCGGCGGGCGGGTTTTCCTGCTTAGGCCCTGCGGACAGGCCGTGGTCGTGGCTGCCCGAAGGCACGCCGGGGGACAGCACAGCCCTGGGCTGAGGCCCTGTGGGTTTAGGCTTAGGGCTCACGGCCGGCACTGCCGCTGGCAACTGCTGAAGGGTTCCGTCCGGCTTGGTGTCAGAAGGCGCTGGGCCCACTTGTCCAAAGTAAGGCAGGTTAATCTGCTTCGGTTTTGTAGGAACTGGAGGTGGCACTTTAGCCACATTCTTGTTTGCAGCCTATAACACACACACACATACACACAGCAGTTAGGATACTGTACACTGGGCAGCCAGGGTTAACCTGACTTCACAAGCGTAAGTGCACCCTATAAAACGTTTGCCCTGTTTCTGCATCTCTTACTGGATCTCACCTAACAGAGGCTTCAGAAATACGACAGTCTCCTCCCAGACGGCCTGCTCCACGCCGCCTCCTGTCTGGGCATTGTAAGTGCCACTTGAAAACACCCTCCTGCTGACCTTCACATGCACCCATGGCACCCTCCACGACAGCCCTCATTTACCGGGGCCTTGTACTGCCTGGGCCGCCGCCGTCAAGACCCCCTAACCGGAGCTGTCACAGCAACCTGCTTATCCACCACAGTTTGATACAAGCCCAGCCCCAGACTTCAAAGAAGTTAGATACCTGAGCAGCGAGAATCCTCTGCTCTACTCTCTTGAGAATCACACAACACATAGCCCGGACAAAACATGCCAGCCCCTCTCCCGGCACCGGGCCCCTGATCCTACGGTCCCTGCGCTCCTGCTTCTCTCTCAGACCCCGCCCCACACCGAACGCCCCACCAGCCCGGTGCACACCTGGGCGTCCCGCAGGATGTCCTCGCTGCTCTGGTTTTTCCGCAGTGTGCCGAAGCCTGGCGGGACAGCGCCCTGGTCCACTGTGTCAAACATGGAGAACGGCCGCACCTTCTTCTCCTTGTCCCTCAGCGGAACCTCCCCGTCATCAGCTGAGAGCAGGAAGAGACCACACGGGTGCTCAAACAGTCAGAACGAAGCTGCTTGTCACATGGAAGCTGCCCTCCAGGCCCCGGCCCCTGCTTTGATGCTGGGCTGGTAACACTGCCACGGTGACCCCAGCTCAGTGAAGGGGTCCTGAAGTCAGCTAAATGCTGCTGACCGTTAGGAGCTGTCCCCAAGTGCCACACACTAGAAAATGATCTACCCAGGAAAGAAGACACAGTACCCGCCCTTCAGGTGGTCAGAACACAGAGTCCAGGAGCCGAAGGGAAAAGCTCACCCTGGTCCGGGGCCGGCCTAGCACCCTGCGGCAGGGAGAACAGGTCAGCACCCGAGGGGGTCCAGTCGGGGACGGCGGGAGGGGCTTTTGGGCCTAGAATGCAGAGAGACAGTGGCTACACCCCAGGAAAGCATGCTCATGATGCTTTTGGGGTTCACTTGCTACCAATACTTCGATCTCCTCAGAACAGCTCTGAATTCGCACTCACAGCTGCCCAGGAAATGTATTCAGCCTGCACCACAGAGAACTCTATATAGGTTCACCCAGAGAACTCGGGGCTCTCCCACTGCAGCCCCAGCACCTGAAGCGTCCGCAAGAGTCAGCGGGGCCCGGCTCTTCCTCCTGGTGAGAAAACCTCACCGACGACCAGAGCACATCTGCCACACAGTGGGGCCGAGCCTGAGATGCCACTGCGCACAGCACCCCACACAAAGGGCTGGCCATTTGTGACCTCGTCCTTCTCCAGTCAGGGTTTGCAGGCTTTTACCCTGGTGTTTAAATGTGAAGTAACCTGGCTTTGCTCTTCTCCTTCTAGAATGAACAGCGCCAGATGACACGGCTGTTTCCTCACAGCACAGTGATGTTGATTTTTGTTACCCTCCGCCTGAACAGCGCTCGGCGCTGGTGACTATGTCACCAAGGGTCTCAGTGGGCCACTGTTAGTGAAGCTCTGGACCCTGCACTTCCTGTCACTGTCCCTTCGGCTTCTCCTTCTGAACAAAACCCTGCTGCACCTCCCCACCTACTGCGCTGCACGGGACACAGAGATGATAGGTGCCTGCAGCCTCGCTATTTTAACCGTAGAACTCCAGGATGTGTTTTCAACTCTGTTCTAAAAACTACCCGTGGGCAAAAGATCACGCACGCACACACAGACTCTCAGAACCGGTCATCAACAGAGCGGACCACAGCCTCCCTTCTGCAAGGACAACACTGCTGCCCCTGCATGTGGTGTTTTCATGCAAAAACAAAGGCTCTCGAGTTACTGACGTCAGACCGCAGTTCCCACCTAACAAGAAGGAACTTTTCAAAGTATTGTTAGATTTGCAGGGTTTTAAATTTCACTTTCTGAAAAGAATTTATATTCAGGGTTTTAAAAAAGACTTATCAGACAATACAAAGAGAATCTCAGATTTCAAACGTGAATAAGAACAGGGATCAGTTTTGTCTCTGACTTGGGGGACAAGGGCGAGATGCCTTGGCGCTGTCACCTTTGGCTTGCAGCGTGGCTGCGGTCCTCATGTTGGGCAGGGTCTGCATTTTCGCTGGCCCCTCCAGAGCCTGCACGGCCAGGGGACTGTCGAGCGGTGCCGGTTTCACCAGCAGCTCCGGCCTTGGCAGCATCCGAGGCATGGTGGACGACTGGATGTACGGGCCCACAGCAGCCACGCGGCTTGGGGTGGACGCCAGCGGCTGGGCGAGATTCCCATCGGGCGAAAGCTGGGGAAGGAGCCCAGGGCCGTGAGTGCCAGTGCCCATCGCACTCAGCACTGCAGCAGAGGGGCGCAGGCAGGACCCAGAGATGCCCAGAGCCCGGCACCGCCAGCCTGGCCCGCGCTGTGTCCCAGGGTAACGGCACATGCAGCGCTGGGGAGCCACGTCACCAGGGCCGCCCGCCTCACCGGCAGGTTCTCCTTGTGCTGCAGCGCCGCCTTCTTCTTCCACAGCCGGTCTCGCAGCTCGCTGACACGCCGGTCCATGACGGCCACCTCGGAGTTGCGCTTGTTCAGACATTCCCTCTGCTGCTGCAGCCTGGCACTCTGCTCCTGGTTCAGCTTGTTCCTCAGCTGCAGCAGCAGAGGGGACAGACTAAGCGGCAGAGGGCAGAGCGGGAGGAAGAACCTGTCCCTGGCAGGCCGCCATGTGGTTGGCTGTGGCCCGATCCCTAAAACCGTGAGGTCCCGCCACACGCCGCGCTCTGGGTTAAAATGAAGGGACATCTGTGGTGGCTGCAGTCGTGCCTGTTTCCTGTCTGAGGTGCCATCGAGTCTATTCTGGTCCTCTGGGACACTGCCACCCACCCCCACCCCTCCGGGAAGAGCAGCTGCGGCTGGGCACTTCCGGCCACCCCAGCTCCTCGGACAGCCCCTGCCCCACCACACACACCTGCAGCTCCTTGTACAGCCGGTCCAGCTCGGCCACTGCAGACTGGCTATCGTGGTGGCCATCCATCCTGCCGCTCCTCAGCATCTCCAGCTGCCTCGTGAGCTCCTCGACTTTGGACACAGCCAGGACCAGCTCCCTCTGCTTCTGCTGGAACAAACTATTCATCTGTTCAATTTCCTCCACTGCAACAAGAGAGAACAGAAGAGAAAAATAGAGGTGGACTGCTTCCCAGAACCAGGCACTCCTGACCAGCGCAGAAACCTTTCAGAACAGCCTGGACCCAAGCTCGGCCTTTCAGAAGCAACTGAAAGGAACCTGGACATCTCAGAATGTCAGGGCAGCATCTGGAGGAGCCACAGGGTTTGCACAATGAGTGTTATGAAACATTAGACTCCACATTCTGGGAACAATAAACTTTTATTCGCAATTGTATAGTAATGGACCGAACTACTGAATTACTAAAACCCTAATTTAAAATGGTACTGTAATAGATGGAATGATTATGTAAATAAGACCTTTATCTTCACCAAATTCTTAGCCAAAACTTAATTCAAGAGGAAAAAAAGGACATTTCCAGGGTTAATTTGAAAAATCTACTGAAACAGTGCTAAATTCAAGTGAAAGGAACTTGCAACATTAAAACTGCAGTAAACTGTGTTTCTTCCAAAAATTCCTGTTAAACTCACCTATAAAGACTCGTTTTCTAAACTGGGCCTGGCAGCACACACCTGTAATTTCAGCACCCAAGAGGCTGAGGCAGGAGGATAGTTGCAAGTTTGAGACCAGCCTGCGCTACAAAGTGAACTCAGGGTCAGCCTGAACTGCACAGCGGGACCCTGTCTCAAAAAGACAGAAAGATTCATCTTCTGAGCAGAAACTCACATAAACTCCTGACAGTCTGGCATCCACGTAGCCCACAGTCACACAGTCCTGCGTCCACTTGCCCCGTGTCCACGCGGCCCACAGCCCTGCTCACCCAGCCTCCCATTGCTCAGCCGTTTCTGCTCCACGTGGCCCTTGAGCGCCCGCACTTTCTTCAGCTTGGCTTCCTGGCTCTCGGCCAGCTCTCTCAGCCTCTTAAGCTTCTCCTGCTCGGCGGCCTGGTGCTGCTGACGCTGATCTTGCTGTTTCAAAAATTTTAAACGCTGCTCCTAAAGACAAAAACATGGAGGGCGGTCACTGCAGGTCCTCAAGGTGAGCAGTGGCAGGTGCCCCTCGGCTCCTCCTCCCCGTTGAGGGCTCAGCTCACACCCGTGGAAGCTCACGCCTGTGGGAGGTGGCGTGCAAGGCCATGAGGTATGGGAGAAGGGACTCAAACCCAGACCAGACCCAAGCTCAGCCTGGTGTGACTCACAAGATGGCTCAGCCCAGGAGGAGGCCCAGCCCCGCATCGAGGCCTCCACAGTTTGCGCTCGGCCACACCACAGACCACAGCAGCCGAGCCACGGAAACCGTCACTCTGGCACTAAGACGCTGACTGCAACTGAGGAGTAGAGTCACAAACCCACAACCAGAGGCAAATGTGGGTCGGTGCACCCCCCCACTCGGTGTCATGGACACCGTGCAGTCACAGGCCCAGCTGGCCAAGCCCGTCCCGTGGGGCTCTTCCCTGCGGCCTCCTAAGTCAGAAGGCAGAGGCTGTAGGACAGCCACAGGACTCCCCAGCCATGGAAAACCACTGAGTGTCCGTCCCAGCAGTGAGGGACATTAGTCACTGCAGCATGGGTGCTGGCACACACAGCCCAGGCTGGGTCCCCTGGCTGCTCCTGTGGGTGGTGTTGCTGGTATGTGGCTCGCACCCCATGGCTGCCCATGGCAAGAACCCAGGAGCTGCCACCAAGGCCACACAGCACTTGGAGGAACATGGGCTGGTGGCAGCTGGCTCTGCCAGGGCTCCAGGCAAAGCCTCGAGCTGGCTTTGACAGGAACCGAGAGGGTTCCCGTAAGGGCTCTCCTCACTCACAGCCAGGCACAGGGTAGCTTTGTGGGTAAAAAGTGTCCCCCAAAAGGCAGCAGCCTGCAGCTGGTCCCGAGCAGCAGAGGGACAGTGTTAGGTCAGTAAGCGTTAGAGTCACTCCAGCTGCAGCCCAGAGGGGTCCCAGAGGCAGAGCGAGGGGCTCCTAAGACTTCTGGTTCACCCACCCCAGCTGCATGGTCAAGGGGGATCAGTCAGGGGTTAGGCTGGCTGCTGTGGTGCTCCGAGCTACTCAGGGGCTGAAGCAAGAGGGTCACTGAGCCAGGAGTCTGAGGCCAGCCTGGGCAGCACACCGAGGCCTGCACTGAAGTCGGGAGAAGACCCTGAATGAGTGGAATGACACAGGTGTTCTGCACACTGCCAAGGACGGGGGGGCTGAGGGCCAGTGACAGCCCTCCTACATGAGGGGCCAGGTCAGGCACAGGTGACGGCAGACGGCTTTGCACGGCGCTGGCCACGGGGAACAGACACTACCTTGGTGGCCAGCATCTGCTGCTGGGCCTCGATCTGCTGCTGCTGGCGAGATGCCATCTCCTGGAGCTCAGCGAGTGTCAGGTCCACTCGGGGACTGTTCACCTGCAGCAGAGACACCCAGCTCCAGCCTGCTGCACTGCACAGCGGCCAGTGCAGCCACAGGGGCCGAGGCGGCCTGGGCAGCACAGCCAGACACTGTCTCAAATTTAGATCCTTTGGCCACTTTCCTTCCCACAAGTGATTATAGCAGCCAATGAAATCGCTAAGGTACTTGGACCACTCGGACATACTTTGTCTTTGACTGGTGATACATTCAGCACCTTAATTCTTACACTAGCCACCCTGTGGATATCATTAACAGTGACAGTTTATGACAACCTTTGGGAGCTGAGCTCAATGTGCCAGATACTAAGTAACAAGAGACGTGAGGTCACCAAGCAGCGGCCTGGCTACAGACAGTTGGCGTAGATGGAAAGGGACACTCACTCCGTTCTCCTTTCTCTGGTGCTCTGCGGGGACTTTCACACCATTTCTTCTCAGACCTGGATCCTGAGGCCTCGGGCCACTCACTAAGCACAGATGTGAGAAGGGGACATTAATCCCAGAGCCAAGAGCCTGCAGCGCTCCCGCACACGTTTTGTCCTCACTGTGGGGGCTCGGGGTGAACGGGCGCCCAATCTGCCCTGAACCATGATAGGCATGGGTGGAGGGCAGGGTCAGGTCAGCCCCTGGGCACCCGGCACTCCAAGTCCACTGCAAAGGCGCTGAGCTGCCTAGCAAGAGTGGAAACCTGCAAAACAGGCACCCTCGCTCTGCAGCCTTCATGCCATTCGCCAGTGTCCTAGCTCTGAGCTGCTCAGGAGTGAAACCAGGGAGCCTCACGAAAAAGGACGAACTGAAATCAAGCCTGCCGCCCTCGCACTCATCACGCCTGCCCCCGACCTGCAGAGGGTCCGCAGAGCAAGTGTTCTGCAGCCAGTCTCAGCAGGCTCTGCGGGACTCACTTCCTCTCAGGGAGAAACCACCTGAAAGCACTGAGCATTCTACTTGTTTGGCAAAATGTAATTTTCCAAGCCAGAATATATGAATTTCTAGTCCCATCTAATGCATCAGAAAAAAGAAAATATTAATTTAAGCTAATATATTATAAAAAATATCAACAAAGATCTTCTAAAATAAACTCCATACTTGTAATCCCAGAAATCAGAAAATTACCTCCTAAATGGCTGTTGTGCCTGCCGGGAAGCACAACAAATGCCCGTGTCAATAAATCAGTAAGCGCATCTCTCCTTAGAGCCAGACGTACCACTCATGCGCAACTGTCACAGCGTAAGTTTATTTTCACTTTTATTTTTATTTTCTGCAATACTGGGGATTGAAGCCAGGGGCTTTGCACGAGCTAGGTAAGGGCTCTACCACAGAGCTGCAGCCATGGTCCGTATTTTTTGTTTTGCTTTGCATTTTTTTGTTCTTTTGAGACAGGGTCTCATTGTGCAGTTCAGCCTGGCCTTGAACTCACTACAGTGTAGCCCAGGTTGGCCTCAGCCTCCGAGTACGAGGATTACTGGAGTGCCCCATCACACCCGGCCTCCCAGCCCCATTATAAAAAAGGTACATGGACACGGTGGTCAAGCTACTGACGAGGCCCAGCCAGGAGACTCACAAGTTCAAAGCCAGCCCTGCTGATTCAGGAAGATCCTGCCTCAAAATAAGAAGGGCTGAGAATGTGCCTCAGTGGGAGAGCACCATGGGTCTGATGCCCAGGGATCAGAACAGAACAGTACCACTCAGACTGGGCACAGGGGTGTGCACCCATAATGCTAGCAACTCAGGAAGCTGAGGCAGGAGGGATTCTGAGATCAAGCCCAGCGAAGGCAGCAAGCTGAGACCTCACCTCACCTCAAAAAGTAAAAAAACTTAAATCTTGCTGAAATCTCTAATGTAATAGCTCAGGAAATGTCATAATTATTTCTGTAAGAAAAAAGAAAATACTTGCTTCTTTGCTGCCTCAAAGAACGCTTAACTAGTTAGTTTCCCCTTAACGCAAATCACATAACTATAATAAAAAGCAAGTGCCTTAAAAATAGTTTGATATGCATGTGCGTCACAGTGCCAGTGAAATGGGTCCAAAGCCAGGGCGCCACCTCCTGCCCCTCAGACCTGGAGCTGGGTTCCGGGGAGCAGTGGTGCCGTCTGCAGGAGAGGATAGTGCCTCACTCTGCCTATCGGTCCATCTGTCCATCCAAACACCCTGTGTCTGGCATTCTGTGACAATGTGATGTGGCCTCCCTTGAGGTAACCTTACACTTCTCACATCTCAGGCACTGAGGCCAAGCAGCATGTGGCTGGGACCTCGTTAATCATTCACCAGACCACTCAGCGGGCAGGAAACTCAACCCCTGGCTAAGAAAACACCCCGCCTAGCAGGCTCAGGTGCGGACAGCTGCCAGGCGTGAGAACCAGGCTTGGAGCACAGCACAGACTGAAAACAAAATTACAGCACTCCGGAGCAGAGCAGCCCTGGGGTTGCCTTGTCAAAGGTCACGGGACAACGGTATCAGAACCACAGTGGGAAGCAGAGCACAAGGCCACCTGGCCACCTCTGTCGCCAATGCTCTGACTCCCAAGACAACTGTCCCCAGCTTGGGTTTTCAAAGTTCCGAGGCACCTCGTAAATCAGCCTCTCCCTGGGCAGAGGTCCCCACCAACCTGCCTGTGCTCCGACATCCGGCCCCACATCCTACGTCACCTACCTCCCTCCTGCCATCCCCACCCGCTAAGATGTGGCCCCAGCTCCGTCACCCTCTGCACCACCAAGGCCTCCTCCTTGGGGACAACACTGCACCCAGGAGCCTGCGCGGTCCTGTGGCCAGGCCACCCACTCTCAGGCCCGTTTCTCACACACCTCCGACCCCGTAAACTCAAACGCTCTGCTCCTGATGAGTTTGCCCCCAGCCCACTGCCTCACCCACACCCTCACTGCACCTGTCATCTCTGCTGTCCCCACAACCTCTGGGGCCCCTTCCCACGCAGCTGAGCTGCCCACTGTCACCGCCTTCCCTGTTCCACTGACTTCCGATAAGCCCTCCAGCCACACCCAGCACCGGGTCACCCAGGTCTCCTCCCACAGCTGCCTGGGCTGAGGGCACCACGTGGACAAATGCTAGCATCTCAAGGTGTCCCTGGGGTAAGCAGGGCCTGAGTCCCACACTCTTGGGGTCTCTCGTCCCAGCCAACCTCGAAGTTTCCTGCCACCCCCACTTTGGTGAGCTCACCCTGCACCCTACTCCTGTCACAGGCAGCTCTGCCAACTTCACCCCACCTTGGGAACTCGCACCCCCAGAGTGCACACTGAACTGCAGGCCACTGTACTCCTGTCCCGCCAGTACTCAGGCCTCTGTCGTCCAGGGGCTCTGGCGGGGTGATGGAACCCTCAGGGACCTGGTCCTCCTGCTCTTACAGCTGCAACCTCCAGCCCTTCCCTCTCCGTAAAACCCTGCCACAACTCCTGCCCTGGCTTCCCTCTGCGTGATGGCCAGGCCTACGGAGTGAACAGTCCTGCCCGTCCCCAGCCTCTTCTGTGCCACTCAGAGCATGGTCCCCTCCACGCCTGCTCTCTCTCCCCACAGTCACCAGGCAAAAGGGAAAGCTCTGACCTGTCCTGAGCCATGCACTGGGACCACCTCTGTCACGCGCCTCGGCCTGCCTGGCCCACGCATACGACCCACCTACATCTCTGCTGGGCGGGCGCTCATGACGGAGGAAGAAACGAACTTCATTCCGCTGACTTCCAAACCGCTGAAGAACATCAAACATTCGCTCATTATCAGCAACTGGACGTTCTGCGAAAAACGAGAAATCATGTCACCTGCAGGTAAGAGAACAATGAACACATGCACCAGCTGCGCCTAAGGTGGGTCACACGCTAGGGACAGAGGACACACTTCATGTCTTGCAGTGGGAGAAGAGGAAGTGGTGCCGACTTCCATGGACAACCGGCGTCAAGTCAGACCGAGGGGCGTCCGGCGTCTCACCCAGCTCTCGCCTTCCATGTCCAGGAACCCGAGTGGGCTCCAGCCAAATCCAGCACGCAGCAGGCTCCTCCTCCTCACACACATTCAAAGCAAATAAACCACCAACTCTCTAAATAGCCTGCTGTTATTTTTAGTAGTTTCTAATACAGGCTATTTCTAACTCATAACCTGGCAAACAAGACTAAAAGTCAGACTTATCCGCCTCCGTTAGACGAAGGGCTCCTGACCTCTGGAAAGCGTCTCTCCCACATGACAGTCACGGCACAGCGGGAGTGTGCCCCCGTGAGTCCTCAAAAACCCTCCCAAACACAGGAAAGGAAGTGGACATGAAAACCCAGAACACAAATGAGAAGGCAACCAAACTCCAGCCGACGGCAACAGAATTCTGCAATGTGCCTGCTGAAAACCCCGAGAAAGCCGGAGCCTTAGCAGGGATCAAAGACACCACCTCAGCACCTTAAATAAACAGCGCAGACAGAGACCGGATGGCCTGGCACACAGCAGCCAGTTCCGCCCACTGAATCCAGCCTGCCCCGTGGCACACGGGCCTGCCCTCAGGTCCACAGGCAGAGAACCAGCGCCTCTGCGGGCTGTGGAACCCCGAGGTATCCAGTGAGGAGAAGCCGCGGACCCGGGGAGATGCATCCCGGGGAAGCGCTGAAAGGCCCCCCCATGCTACTAGCACAAATGCAAGGCTGCGCACACTGTCCTGCAAAGCGAGGCATACCTGGAACCACAGCCACCGGGAGGCTGAGGCAGGAGGAAGCTCAAAGCCAGCCTAGCCAACTCAGCAAGAGCAGAGTATCAGTCAGCTTTCTTATCCCTGGGCACCACAGCTGAACCCCACAGCTGAAAGGCGGAGGGGTTTAATTTAGCTCCCTCCGGAGAGCTCAGTGCATAATCAGCAGCTCCACGGCAGGGCACCGCGGCAGGAGCAAACCGTGTAGTTCACGGCAGCCGGGAAGCGCAGCAGGGAGGACGTGGGCGAACAGGGCCAGGGACGGGACACGGACCCCAAGGCCCCCTCACTGACGCACGGGGACACAGGCAGACGTGTGGCCTCAACCCCTCTGGCCCTCAGTCAAGCTGGCTTCCACCCCAACTGCCACAACCTGTCCCAGAGTGGCAGAAGGCAGCGAAGCTAATCCAGGTTCCCACAGCTAAGAGGAAGCAGGATGCAAAGCAACCCCAGCCCTGCAGGCTGCCGGGGGACAGGGTCCTCCTCCCAGGGGCTCCAGGTCAAGGGGCAGCAGCGCAGTGACAGCAGGAGAACCCAAGCTGGCCTGACCCCCAGAGGGACATCAGGGTCCCCAAGGCACCAGTGCCCCATCCTGTCCTGGTGTCCAGGGGAGACTGCACACCGCCACTCACACTCACTGCTCCTGAACAACCACCTGCGCCCACAGCTCCCACGAGGGACATCAGCTGACACCACTGCCGCAAGACACCTGAAGGCGGGGCGTGCCCATCTCTGCAGCCCCAAAACACACCAAGGCAGGCTTCCAAGGAATGTCCCTGAAGCAAACCTGAGTGGA